>CAJHNH020003666.1:0-2500 GCA_905116865.2 Candidula unifasciata
CTGCAACTGAGTTAATGCTTGTTGTTCCGCTAGCGTGAGATTGGAATGCCTAAGTGGCTTTGGCTTCAGTTGTTGTATTTCAAGATAGCTGACAGTAAGAGAGTAGCATCTATCTATATATCTATCTATCTATCTATCTATCTATCTATCTATCTATCTATCTATCTATCTATCTATCTATCTATCTCTATCTATCTATCTATCTATCTATCTATCTATCTATCTATCTATCTATCTATCTATCTATCTATCTATCTATCTATCTATCTATCTATCTATCTATCTATCTATCTATCTATCTATCTATCTATCTATCTATCTATCTATCTATCTATCTATCTATCTATCTATCTATCTATCTATCTATCTATCTATCTATCTATCTATCTATCTATCTATCTATCTATCTATCTATCTATCTATCTATCTATCTATCTATCTATCTATCTATCTATCTATCTATCTATCTATCTATCTATCTATCTATCTATCTATCTATCTATCTATCTATCTATCTATCTATCTATCTATCTATCTATCTATCTATCTATCTATCTATCTATCTATCTATCTATCTATCTATCTATCTATCTATCTATCTATCTATCTATCTATCTATCTATCTATCTATCTATCTATCTATCTATCTATCTATCTATCTATCTATCTATCTATCTATCTATCTATCTATCTATCTATCTATCTATCTATCTATCTATCTATCTATCTATCTATCTATCTATCTATCTATCTATCTATCTATCTATCTATCTATCTATCTATCTATCTATCTATCTATCTATCTATCTATCTATCTATCTATCTATCTATCTATCTATCTATCTATCTATCTATCTATCTATCTATCTATCTATCTATCTATCTATCTATCTATCTATCTATCTATCTATCTATCTATCTATCTATCTATCTATCTATCTATCTATCTATCTATCTATCTATCTATCTATCTATCTATCTATCTATCTATCTATCTATCTATCTATCTATCTATCTATCTATCTATCTATCTATCTATCTATCTATCTATCTATCTATCTATCTATCTATCTATCTATCTATCTATCTGTCAGTCTGTCTATGTATCTATGTATCTATGTATCTATCTATCTATGTATCTATGTATCTATGTATCTATGTATCTATGTATCTATGTATCTATGTATCTATGTATCTATCTATCTATCTATGTATCTATCTATCTATCTATCTATCTATCTATCTATCTATCTATCTATCTATCTATCTATCTATCTATCTATCTATCTATCTATCTATCTATCTATCTATCTATCTATCTATCTATCTATCTATCTATCTATCTATCTATCTATCTATCTATCTATCTATCTATCTATCTATCTATCTATCTATCTATCTATCTATCTATCTATCTATCTATCTATCTATCTATCTATCTATCTATCTATCTATCTATCTATCTATCTATCTATCTATCTATCTATCTATCTATCTATCTATCTATCTATCTATCTATCTATCTATCTATCTATCTATCTATCTATCTATCTATCTATCTATCTATCTATCTATCTATCTATCTATCTATCTATCTATCTATCTATCTATCTATCTATCTATCTATCTATCTATCTATCTATCTATCTATCTATCTATCTATCTATCTATCTATCTATCTATCTATCTATCTATCTATCTATCTATCTATCTATCTATCTATCTATCTATCTATCTATCTATCTATCTATCTATCTATCTATCTATCTATCTATCTATCTATCTATCTATCTATCTATCTATCTATCTATCTATCTATCTATCTATCTATCTATCTATCTATCTATCTATCTATCTATCTATCTATCTATCTATCTATCTATCTATCTATCTATCTATCTATCTATCTATCTATCTATCTATCTATCTATCTATCTATCTATCTATCTATCTATCTATCTATCTATCTATCTATCTATCTATCTATCTATCTATCTATCTATCTATCTATCTAGTTTCCGATAGAAACTACGTTGAGAAAAATCTTTTATATGGACATCTAAGGCTTCTGCCATTTAGTAAACGTTTAATTTTTAATAAGGCCACATTTATTCACAAAATCCTATCTAAAGAAACTCCAAATTACATCGACCGATTTATTCAATCTAATCCTAAGAATAGCAAGCGACTAGGTTTATTACATTTGCCTAAACCCAGAATTGATTTATTTAAAACAAGTCTAGCATATTCTGCTGCTCATTTATGGAACCATCTTCCACCCGATCTGAAAACTACAAAAAGTCCTTACTCATTTAACCGCAAACTCTTTCATTTCATGATTATCAGTGATTACATGCCACCTTAAATGTAGTTAATAATCCACAATGCATTACTAGTTATAATTAATTGCAGTACGTATGATATGTTTGTATGCGTATATGTGTGACATGCTGGCGTGTGTAGGCGTATGTGTGTATGTATGATTCTGTGTATGCATGGG
>CAJHNH020003666.1:7500-61153 GCA_905116865.2 Candidula unifasciata
GATGTAGCGACAAGAATTACATCGGTGTCCATTGTAGCTACACAACTTGCGTTCTAGCAATATTTGTGACACGTTTTAATAAACAGATTGTTGTCCCTAGATCCCTTATCTAGTCTATGGGTGGCCGCTGTCGAAAAGCGAGTTTCAGTCGAAGATATCATATTGCCACATATCACACAGTTACTAAAACTACTGGTATAATGTAGTAGTACTTGCAGTAGTAACTAGTCATGGGATAGTAGTAGTTAGTAGTAGTAGGAGTAGAAGTTCGTAGTAGTGGTATAAGCAGCAGCACTAGTAGTAGTAGTAATAAAAGTAGTAGTAGTAGTATTAGTAGTAGTAGTAGTGGTAGTAGTAGTAGTAGTGGTAGTAGTAGTAGTAGTAGTAGTAGTAGTGGTGGCGGTGGTGGTGGTGGTCCAGGTTAGCAAAAAAAGTAAAGTAAAAATCTCCTCTCACGCCTTTAGGAGCGTCGGGGAAAATACATAGTTATAACACTGCACAGGCGCTTCATTCAGTAGCTTCAGCAGTATAGTGTGATGAGTGGGATAAAACAATGTATCAAGTCATATTCAAACTAGAGATACTGGTCTCATGTGGAAACAGCAATGCCTCATGTCATACGCAAACTAAAGAAAATGTCTTATGTGAAAACAGCAAAGTGTCATGGCATATTCAAACAAGAGATACTTGTATCATGTGATAACAGCAATGTCTCATGTCACATAAAAACTAGAGAAAATGTCTTACGTGAGAATAGCAATGCCTCATGTTATATAATAACTAAGTATACTGGTCTAACGTGAGAACAGCAATGTCTCATGTCACATAATTGTTACAAGAGTGTGGTGTCACGTGTCTAAACTGGCGTCACTCCTAATCATATAAGGCGTGCAAGACACTGTGGAATTGCAAAATATTGTGATGGTGGTTTGTTTTGGTCTAGGCGGCAAGCCTGCAGCTCCAAAAATCAACCAACACTAGTCCACGGATAAGGTAACTCACGTTATGGGCAACAACGAACTTCCAGTGCTAACTTGGTTAGACGTCCTCACCACTTTCAAAGCTCCAAGCCTGGAAAATGTCACTGTCCCAGTCAAACACATTACTAAGAAATCTGATTGAATATCAACACACACAAAGAACTTAAATGAAAAGAATATTTTAAACAAGTTTTCAGCAAAGTCAATTTTAAATGAAAAAGCTAAATGTAATCAGAATACATCAACATAAAAAATCTGAAGTGACTGACAAATGGGATAGATCCACATAAACTAAAGACATCAATGGAGCCTCTGATATTCAATACGGTCCCCAGAAATGATACAATTCAACCATCAAGCTCATCATGGACACTAAGTGGTGGGAATGTAAGGGCAAGCCTTTGGGCACAGTTTCCAGATGTCTGCTCATACCGCCTTTGATGTCGAGATTAGAGACTGAGCATTCACGGGAAATCCTAATATACCGTGACCGTCGATTGTGATAACATAACATTACAGTCCTCCGATGCAGCAGCACTCCAAGGTACCCCTACTTACTGTTTTCATGAGAAGTTTGCTAAAGTGCCTCCTGTTTTGACTTCCAAGTATAATACAGTCGAGTCTGGATAAGTAGAAGTAGCAGGGGCCTAAGAAAATGCTTCCACTTCATGATTTCTACTTATCCAGACAGCACACACAATAGGGAAAATTGCCGGGACTAAGCTGGTCATGTCGACTTAACCGAAATTGACCTAGCTTTAATCCAAAGTCACACAATAGTGTTAGTGTCAGCGATACATGAATTATCCAGCATCTAGGCCGCAGAGCGTCGATTATGTCAGCTCTGCCCATGCTTCTCCCCGTTGGCACTGGTGCATTAGTTGCCAGCTGCTCGGCTCCTTCGTTACCTTTTACACCTGCGCGCCCGGGTGTGTAGGTGTTTTCTGTTTGTGCATTTATGTCTATGTATGTGTATGCTTGTATATGTGTGTAGATGCATGTGTGTATGTATCATGTATGTCTGTATATGAGTTCGCATGTATGAGAACATTGGAGTATGTATACGTGTGTGTGTGAGTGTGTACGATTGTGTACACATGATGTGTGTATGCATTATACTATAATTTATATTTATTTATTAAATCCATAACATGCATTATTGATAACAGGTATTGGTACTCTGAAAAATGAGTACTTAGAAGGGCCGAATGTCAGACGGGCCTGCGTGCCCAATTTGTAACCCTTTGAAAATAAAGTTTGATCGTTCGTTCGTTCGTTCTAATTAGCTGACAATTCCAGGTAATACTTGCCACTCTCCTTCCCACAGTCACAAGGTAGAATTTCACAGGACGTTCCTTCGTAGCAGAAAATTTGCACGACACTGAACATTACTGAACATGGTGTCCACTGTGTCCTAGAGATCGGACACGGCACATCGGCAGTACGAAGCGCATTACCAACGCCCAAAGCACAGACACCGGCTGTCTGTATTACACATTATCATTGTTAGGTATATCGATGTGTACCTGCCAAAAATATAAGATAACATTCATTATTATAGAGCGGCTTCTACTGACTGACTTTCTACCCCACTAGGACATCACACAAGCGATAAACACCCGATGACACAAAGTGCCACTATGTGGATGAGGATCACCGTGGAGAGGTCCCAGAAACCGCGTTCAGACATTTGGCCACATTGATGGCCTGCCCATATTGCGGCCCCTGGAAAAAGCCAGAGTGGGGCTTCAAATAACAAAAAATTACGACCTAAAAAGGACATAATTACCAATTTTGCTGGGCTTTTACTGTGTACAAGTCCATAGTGTTTTCCAAGCAGTTGCAAAATTTTTGCGGTTTATTGTCATCCTTTGAGAAACGTTCACCTACAGATAATTAAAGGAGTTTAACTCTGTTCCAAAATCATTTGTTGCTTGTTAGTACACGATGTGTCAATTCTGCTAAGAAATGAGCAGTGAATATTAAAATAATGTACACCATTAAATTATACATATAGTTGTCTATCTCCAACATGTAGTATCGTTTCCCTTCAAAAAGGCCCTATTGTCTGTTGTATCCCTTGATTATTTAATACATTTATCGTATTTCTTCACCACTTTTAAATTCATTCTATTTTAATTTGATAATTTTCCTCAGACATATGTTTTTGATCGCATTCACCTGTTCCGCCACCTTTCCTTGGCATATTTTGAAATAACAGTATAATTCAAAATACGTACTTGGCTAAAACATATTACAATTTGGAGATTAATATTTTCCGTATTCACTCTTGCTGCAGCGATATGATGTAATGTCTCCTGTTATAGTTGTTTCCCGACAATTTATCTCTTACCAGTTGCATAGCGAGATTAGGTTGTACTTGAGTAAGATTCCCCGTCATCCTATTCACACACACAAACACACACAATGACTCTATATATATGTGTGTGTGTGTGTGCTTGTGTATGTGTATACATATATATATATATATGTATATATATATATATATATATATATATATATATATATATATATATATATATATATATATATATATAAATCAATGTTTGTGTGTTTGTTTGCCCCCTATAGACTCGGAAACTACTGAACCGATTTAGCTGAAATTTTCAGGATATGTTTGTTTTGATACCGGATTTTGAACCATCGTGGTTTGAAATTCAACCTGTCACTGTTAGAGATAGGTGACCACAATTTATGCCATAATATTCGCAACTAATATTTATAATTTTAGTGATTTCTAATTACAGCCACGTTACGTGGGATCGATTTACCGTGCATGCGCAGTAGTGACGCTGTATCGTCACATCCGCCCGCAAGTAAAATGGCCATCGGTTTTTAGTTGTGTTATCAAGAAATATATAAAGAGGTAAGAGCATTTATTTAAGTAACATTAGTCAGTATGTACATGTTTTTTCTTTAATTTTAAATAAATGTGGACCACTTCTTAAATCCCGCAATGATAAATGTATACACATTATCATTAACTATTATCGTCTTTCTCATACCCGATACTGATACCCATGAGTACCACAAGTAGTACACAGTTTTGGTTGGCTTTCTTCTGTTATTCAAACGAATTATATAAATTTGCACGACATTCTTCTCAGGTCAGTGTTAGAATCTAGAAATATCTCAACAGGTGAGCGCATTTATTACAATGACATCAGCCATTATGTACATTCTTTTAACTTCAAATACATGTGTGGACCACTCCTTAAATCTCATAATGATAAATGTATGCACATTATCTGTTGGCGTTCTCATATTGTCTTATATACCTCCTTTTCTTACTATTTGCTGCCCAGTTTCTATGCATTTCCTCTTGAGTCAAAATAGATTGTTATTTCATGCTCATATTTTCATTTATTTCAGCGATACTTCAAGTCACATTTCATTCAGTGCGTGAGGACAAACAAGCTATTGATGATCAGCGCTCCCAAAATTTGCAGTTATGCTTTTCCCAAACGACAAGCGATTGGCCCATCTACACCTAAAACAGGCAAGAGAAGGGCATCAATTGCTTCAGAAACAGACGAGCAACGTGAGTTAAGACTGAAAACCATTCGAGTGCGCACTGCTGAAGTCCGTTCATCTCAATTAGACCAGCAACGGAAAGCAGGACTAGAAAACGTTCGAGTGCGCACTGCCGAAGTTAGATCGTCTCAGTCAGACGAGCATCGAGAAGCAAGACTGGAAACCAATAGATTACTCACTGCTCAAGTCCGTTTATCAGACACAGTCGAGCAACGGAAAGCAAGAATGGACACCGTTCGGTTGCGCACTACTTTATCCAGGCGAACATTGCATGTTGATTTGAATCTTGGTGCATTCCATTACACCAACAATTATGATTACAGTCTTCATCCACAGGTGCTTATTAGCAAAATGGATAAATTGTGCGTACATTGCAGTGCCTTGAAATTTAAGAATGACACGCCGGGTATGTGCTGCGCTGGTGGAAAAGTTAATTGCCAGTATTACATTCACCACCCGAACCATTATCATCATTAATAGCAGGTGACACAGGCCAGTCGACACATTTCTTGGCAAACATAAGTACATTTGCAAATATGTCAACAAAGGAGGCGATATGACAGTCTTTGGAGTGGGACATGCAGCTGCATCTATCGATGAAATCAAGCAATATCAGCTGGGGCGCTACATTAGTAGCAATGAAGCGGTTTGGCTCATTTTGTCATTTCCAATTCATGAACGACATCTAGCAGTTGTTCATTTGGCAGTGCACCTTGACAATGGACAGCGCGTGTACTTCACTACAGAAAATGCACATGCACGAGCATTGTTACCACCGCCAACCACGTTAACTGATTTTTCTCATTTTGTAGAGATGATATGTTTGCAAAGACACTACTTCACTCTGACCTGCCAACATACTACACTTGGAATGCATCAGCTAAGAAGTTTCAACGTTGCAAGCAATGTCAAGCAGTTGACGGACATCCTAATTTATATTCTACTGATGTTTTAGGCCGCCTGTACACTGTTCATTCCAAAAATGCAGATTGCTTTTACTTGCGATTACTTTTAATCAATAAACGAGGACCGGAATCCTTTTAAGACTTGAGAACAGTTTATGGTAAAGTATGTGCTACTTACTGTGAAGCTTGCCAAGAATTAAATCTTCTTGAAAATGATGCACATTGGGACACTTCACTCGCTGATGCTTTGAATACTGCTCGACCACAGCAAATACGCACAATATTTGCAATAATATCAACAACGTGCTTCCCATCCAATCCGAAAGAGATTTGGGGAAAATGCAAAGACTACATAAGTGAAGACATCCTACATCGCTAGAGTGAAACAACGCAAGATCAGGACCTTCAATCCACACTAAATGTATATAATGAGGCACTGGTTTGCATTGAGGACATATGTTAGGCAATAACTAATAAACCACTGGTTCAGCTGGGACTGGCTCCACCAGAACGATCTGCAAACAACGTTTTCGATCATGAGTTGCCACGAGAGATACACTTCGATGTCACCAAATTAGGTACATTTGTTTAAACAAATCTTCCAAAATTGGTTCCAGAACAACGTATAGCATATGACACAATTATGCATTCCGTTACAAGACAACACGGAGGATTGTATTTCATAGATGCACCCGGAGGCACAAGCAAGACCTTTCTCATTTCACTTATTTTGGCATCCATACGGTCACTAAATAATATTGCACTAGCAATCGCATCTTCTGGATTTGCCGCATCTCCTTTGGATGGTGGCCTAACAGCGCATTCAGCACTGAAGTTGCCTTTCAATATGCATATCACTGAGACACCAACATGCAATATCAACAATGATTCTGCAATGGGTAAAGTACTCAAAGTATGTCAACTCATTATATGGGACGAAGTTTTCCCTAATATCACACATACTTACATAAATCATCGGTGGCTCAGTAAACGTGCTATCTTATCAGCTAAAAACAAGGATGTGTATGCCATGACTCTGAACATCCAATACAAATTACCAGGCGGAGTGACAACGTATGAGTCTATGGATACTGTAATGAATAAGGATGAAGTTGTCAATTATCCAACTGAGTTCTTGAATTCACTTGATTTGCCAGGCATGTCACCCCACGTTTTAACCTTGAAAATTGGCGTGCCTATCATTCTTCTTAGAAACATCAATCCGTCACGTCTTTGGTACCAGGCTTTCAGTGAAAAAGCTGATGCCCAATATCATCAATGGTACAATTTTAAAAGGGAAATGTAACGGCGAGAATATACTATTGCCACGCATCCTAATAATTCCAACATACATGCCATTTGAATTCAGACGCTTGCAGTTTCCGGTTCGACTCGTCTTTGCAATGACCATAAACAAATCACAGGGACAATCCCTACAATTGTTTGGACTACATTTGGAACATCCATGCTCTTCACATGGACAGCTATATGTGGCCTGTTCACGCGTCGAAAAACCTTCTGATTTATTTGTGTACGCACCAGACAGAAGAAAAAAGAACGTTGTTTACCCAAAAGCACTTGAGTAAACACATTTGCAAATATGATTTTAAATTATCTGTTTTTTCCCCCTAAAGAAATCAAGTCGGCACAATGATCCAATATGATTACATTTTGTTAAATGATTTTCCTTTCAATTCAATTTCTATTGTAGCAACGTGTGCAGGGTAGTTTATAGCAATTAGCAAATGAGTTCATTTCGTAATTATGGTGTATTTTTCCTGTTTTCATTGCTTTTCACTAGGGTAATTTTTCCAACTACTTCGATGTGGGAGACAGTAGTAGGTGAACTGGGGGATGGGTAGTTAAAATAAACTGTTTACTGAGATAGATTTAAGTTACGATAACTGCCTTACCCACTCAAAGTATTTTTAGCTGTGGTTTAAATGTTGCACTGTACATCGCTGGCGTGAAGCGAAGACATATTTCTATGTTCTCTTTTTTTCCATTTAGCCAAACTATGCCACAGCAACGCGTGGCCGGTTACAGCAAGTATATATATATATATATATATATATATATATATATATATATATATATATATATATATATATATATATATATTTCCCTCATTCCTAATAGGCCACTCTTCACACCAAGGTTTTCCTTGAATAAATCAGCGGCACTTGCTCATAGTGTTCCGTCCCCTTCAGTAGATACGGAAAAGGCAGGATATTTCAAACTGATGTATATGATTTCTGGCGATTAATATCCACAAACAACCAGAGGGTCTTTTTTTTTTTAAATTGACTTTTACATCCGTGATTTCCTCTGCCATCTCTTTACGATAAAAGGTGCTGCGTGGTCTCCAGGTGTGGTGTGCGCCTTGAGTGCTAGAGGTTTCGGGTTCAATGCCCCATTTCGGGTTGGATTTTTTTTACGTGGACTTGGACTTCTAGTAATTGCCCCTGGTCTCAGGGTAGTGAGATCGGTCGCTCGTGTGCATTGTTGCGCACGCAAAAAAATCCCTTGGCAGTTGGAAATCGAAAATAGCAGACTAACGGTGCTGCCTGGGCAACATTTGGATTTATAAATATATACAAAGTACTTCAGGATCCTGGCCAGTGCTACAGAGCCTGTGCACTGTGCTAAGTTTCTTCGGACTCAAACTTGAGTTAGAAGAAGAACGGAGCACTAATGGGTTATTACATGTGTACCATGATGTTGATCCGCTATTCGATTTTAAATTTTGTCTTCTGTGCTGTATGTAGTGAAATGGGGGGACATGTAGTGATATTTGGGGACATGTAGTGAAATGCAGTGACATATGGTGACATGTAGTGACATGTGAATGTAAAGACATGTGGTGACGTTTGGTGACGACACATGGTAAAGGATGCCACTTATGGAAACATTCTGTAAAGGTCATCCAGACCACTGTCAGACGCCCCTTCCCCAGAAGTCATGACGTTATCAGTACATTGTTCCAAATTTAACCTGGTAGCATGGGTCTCAATGTCAGGTGACTGCTACATTCTGTTGTTGTATGATCATCGCAAAAGTCAATAAAGACGGAAATCTAAGATATTTTCTTTTATCTTCTGTAATTTTCTGTTTTGTATGCACCAATAAAGGACATATACAGCGTAGTCTACCTCAACTGTGGTAAATAAGTCTAATTACCTGACACAGACCTGAGAATCCTAGATCCCTGTCTATACCGTCCTATCTTCCCTATGCAAACAGAAGTAATGGTTAGTTATACTAAAGGAAAAGATAACTCCACTTTGTGATATTTTAGTTAAAAAAAAATGACTTAACCAAATTAATAAATTCAACTATCTGGGAACAGTCATATTATCAGATGGAAAATGTGCGACAGAGATTAGAAGCAAAATATGTCAAGCGAAAGCTGCTTTTCAGAAAATTAAAATTATCTTATGCAGTAAATCGCTCTCATTTAATGTCAGAAAGAGGTTGCTAAAATGTTACTTAGAACCTGTTCTGATGTATGGCAGCGAAACTTGGAATGCCAGTGAACAAATTAGGAACGATTTGGAAGCAACCTCGTTGTGGTTTCTGGGATAAATGTTACGAATACAATGGACAACCAGAGTAACTAACAACGATTGTTTGAAAGAAGCGAATGAAAGTAGATCTCTATATACAACAATAAGAAAGAGCCATACACAGTTTTTTTTCCCGCCACATAATGTGAAGAGAGGCATTAGAGAACATAATGACATCTGGAACGATCAATGGAACGAGGTGTTGATGCAGACCTAAAGAGATGATGCTGGATGGGATGAAACGATGGCATGGTGGGATATCATCAAGAGAGCTGTTTCAAGCAACCAGGCATCGTGATCTGTGGAGAAGTTATGATAAGATGATGAGTTAGGTGTGTAGCCTTTACAGGACATTGCAGAACCAACCTCAGCATTTTTTCGGTTGTTGTGGTTTCTCTACAAAAATATATTTACATTTATTTATCATTGCTTACTGAGCGGTCTGCTTTTCGATACCACTGTCGAAACCAATGCACGTCGCATAGCATGCAGCTAGGATAAAACCTGGCAAACCGGGCACCCCGGCATTATGAAGCGCGCTTGAAACTCATAAGCCACATGCGTCGACAATTAGGAAATGATCTGATTGATATAACGTAGTTCGTCTTTGCTTTTGTGCCTAAGGCGGCGCAAAGGGCAGAGGTCATAACTCTCTATGTCTGGCGGTTCGTTGCCACCAAATTTAGGTCTTGGATATTTATTAGGCTCATAGTCGGGCCTTCCCTTATGATGGTTCTACTCAGAGTCTCTCGCCATTTTATTTTCCCTTCCAGTGCCCATGTGAGGTTTTGATGGGGGAGTCTTTTCTTATCCATTCTGAGTGCATGACTGGTGTATTTCCAGGGGCGTTTTCTTATACATTTTGATACATTGTTTTGCTTGGTCTCTTATCGTTTTTGGGTATTGAGTCTGAAAGCTGTCCTGTGAAGCTTCAGTGTTCTTCTAAGACAGCTGTTCTGAACATTGTCTAATTGTTTTTATCAAAAGCTACTGTCGCTTTCCAACTCTCGCATCCATAAGTTAGTGCTGGAATCACACAAGTGTTGAAGATCTGAAGTTTTATGTGTTTGCTAAGTGTCTCTGACTTCCAGATGTTTTACAGTATAGTCTGTGTTAAATGGATATGTTATTGTTTGTTCGTGTTGGTGGTACTGAGTGACTGTGTGCCCAATCACAACATACTGATATTACGAATCAAAGTCACAACATTCCATTTTAACGTGTGCACTACTAATATTACAACAGATAAATCTTGGTAAAATGGCGGTGTCGATGAATATTGTGGTAGTATGATAGAGGTGATACTGATGCTATTGATGGTTGGTGGTGATGATGGTATTTTTTATTTGGTACAGTGGTGTTTTGTTTATGCTTTGTGACAGTGTCATCATAATGGTGATAATGTCGTTTACTCGCTTGTTTACAGTCTCATTGTTTTTGTTTTGTTTCGACGAAGATGATAAACGGTACACAAGTTAAAGTGCTAAAATGATAATGATAGAGAGCTTATTATGTTTTTTGACATGACAGATTAGCTGAGATCAACCTTCCCGTTACTTCCGTGCTCCTCTGCTGATATCTTTTATGATAAGAATTATAAAGTACATCATTGTGTACCAGACAAAAATGTTAAAACCTTACTGTATGGCAAAGACTCTACAAACATTGTTACTAGTCGTGATGATTTTCAAAACACGTGTAATTATTTTGCTAGTAGATGTTATACTTCTGGAAACAGTATTATTTTTGCGCAAAAAATTGTTTGCGCAATTCTGATATGATGTTTGTCGCAAGTTAATGCAATTTGTTTGAATCATATTAAGTTAAGGAGCAATCGATGGTAAACTAACTTACTGCATTCATATCTGCCATACAGTAGGCCTGTCTCGCATATGCTATCGTCTCCCCTTGTGACAGTTTCTGTGTTAGTGAACATGTTTATATCTCTTGATGACTAGAAACAATTGTATGTAAATATGAAATACAATCGGTTCAGATTAATGTAATGTTAGTCTCTTCCTATTCACTATTAGCCTAACCATTAAAAGGACCATATTGGTTTGTAGTAAATGACTTTTTATTTGCCATGACAAAGACAATTTATAATGTGACTGTTTGGTGTGCGAAATGATTCGAAAAGTGTTTGACGGTATTTTTGTTAGTTCTCAAAAAGATATTATTCACCGTACATGCACAACAAGTGCATTGTTAAAACGATGGCATATGTATCGGGAGTCGTTGTAGCGTAGTGACTAGACTCTTGCATTCCAGTCCGAATGTTGAGTTTGGGATCAGCATCGAGGCGGAATTGTATACACGATCTTTGCTCCTATATTGCTCTTTACATTGTTACTAAAATGCATTGGAAAGTAAGAGCATTCAACCAGTGGTATTGTGCCTATTCCAGAACCTGAGTATTGCGTGCACATCAGTTTTACATGTCTGAGTGATTATGCCTATTGTTGCTTCTTTGCCTCTAAGGCAGATACAGTCCGACTTTAAAGAAAACCTATCAATAGGTGGGCTTTTACGACATGCTTATTGATGAGGCAGTACGTCTGTTCATGTTTTTTTTTTCAAAATCGGGCCCCCCAACCCACACTGGGAGATACAGACGAAAACAGTGTTATTCGGTCACGAGTTAAATGATATCAAGTTCAATGCTTTTTAAGACACTACCGGATGTAAAGAGGAAGGGCCTGATACCAGAGCTACTTAAGAAATCATCAAGGAACACCGGAAACACAGAAGCTACATTAGAAGACATTTGGTTAGTTTGCAAATATTTGACGGAACGGGGTGAAGCAGTTCCAGTATTTGTTGGCTGTCTGTGGTTAAACTTGGCAATTTGGAAAGTTATTCTTAAATGCGGGATTGACGCTTATACCATCTATATATATATATATATATATATATATATATATATATATATATATATATATATATATATATATATATATATATATATATATATATATATATATATATATATATATATATATATATATATATATATATACATATATATATATAAATAAATCAACGTTTGTATGTTTGTTTATCCCCTATAGACTATATAGAAACTACTGAACCGATTTAGCTGAAATTTTCATGATTTGTTTGTTTTGATACCGGATGTTGAACCATCATGGTTTGCAATACAACCTGTCATTGTTTGAGATAGTTTGCGACAATTTATGCCATAAATTCGAAACGAATATTTATAATTTTAGTGATTTTTAATTAAAGCCACGTTAGTAATTGCGCATGCGCCGTAGTCAGAACGCAAAGCTTCCACCATTCGCCGGCGAATTACGTGCAGCCAACGCCTTCTCTAATACAAAGAGTAGGTCGTGGTACAGCAAACAAGACTATCTCTAAATTTGCCACAATAACGATAGTAAACACGATTTCTATTTTCTGGTTGTTTTTTTCCAAACAACCTTCGATGGGGGAGAAAGGGGGGGGGGGGGGGGGGGGGCTCAAGGACAATCTCGACTACATCGACTGCGAAATTAACTTCATTAACCGTGTTAGACACGTACGATTTCTATTGTTGTGCCGTTTCATTAATATATCTAAAGTATCTGTCTTCGAGAAAACAATTGCCTGCGGTTTTGAGTTGTGTTATAATCGGGACACATTAGTAGGGACACACATCTCTAATAGTTTAGTTCACTTTTCGGTACTCTAATTAAGTGGCTGCTTGGTCGAATGGTTAGAACACTGGGTTCCCGTGCGGGAGACCAGGGTTCAAATCCGCTGTATTTATTTTTTTTTACCCCGGACTAAAATAATATCATCATCTGCTCTGTCGTGGTGACAGCACTAGCAATGTTGCACTTATTACTAAAAAAAAGAAAAAAAAAAAGAAAAGACAAGTAAATGGGTAAACCATTTGATAATTAAATTTAACCATTTCGCATACTTATGACTGCATTTTTTAACTTTCCGATTGCATGGTTTCGCTGAAATTTCATAGCTTTCTATTTATTTTCATTTAGATTTAGTTATTTCATCTGCGTTGGAATTTTAAGCTGTGCTGTTTACCATAGCGTTCATTTCGTAATTATGGTGTTTTTTTCCTGTGTTCATTTGCTTTTCAAGTGGTTTTTTTTCCCTCCCAACTACTTCAATGAGGGAAAGAGTTGTTGGTAAATTTTAGGGGAGGGGGGCAAACTATTAACTGAGAGAGCTTTAAGTCACAGTAACTGCTTTACCCACTTAAAGTAGCAGCAGCAGTAATAGTTGTCGTTGGGCTGTTACACCATAGTGCTCTCATGTGAAGACCGCAGGTAAGGTTATGGCGTTCTCCTGTCGGCAAGTGAAATTATACATCCTATCCTGACCAGTCTGTGGCAACAGCACAAGCCATGAGGAACCAAATCTTCTGGCTCACGACTCTCTGTCTACTCCGATGGTAACACAGATAGCAGTGACATTATTTTATCTACTGTGGTGGTGGTCGTGGTAGTAGTTGTACTGGTACTTGAATGATGATATGGTAAATATTACACTAGCCCCATTCACTACCTATTACAATTCCTGCTCCCCATTTTAGTCCGGATGGACAAGGATGTCAATGTCAGTTACAGCAACAACAAAAATATCGTCAGGTAATGATTTTCCAATCCTTCGGAGAGGGAGAGACAGTAGTCGGTGGAAGAGCGGGGGGGGGGGGGGGGGGTAATGACTTAAATTTAAGAGAACTTAAAGAGCTTTACACGTGATTTTCAAGTTCTCATTACCTAATTTGTTTATATTTTACTAACGCTACCTCCGCTTTTCTATTTTTTACGACTTACTTTGTTATTCACAAGTACAGTTGTAGCTTTACTTCCGTCCCCTATAAAAATACAAACAGCTTTAGCATGTGATAACCAAATAACCATTTTTGTTACTGTGCTAAAAACACCATTTAAACAACCAATAATATAAGACACAATTATAAGGTGCGTGTTCTAAAGTAGGAAAACCAGACTATCTCTATATCTGTGCGGAAAATGATTGCGACATTAACTATATTAGACACGTGCGATTTCCATTGTCTATTTTCCAAAAACCTTTGAGAGGGAGAGAGTAGTAGGTGGATTTAGTTGTGGTGGTGGGGGGGGGGGGTGGGGGGGGGATCAAAGACTATCTCTATATCTGAGCAGACAATGATTGTATTAGGCATGTGCGATTTCTATTTTCTTCCATTTTCATTTAGCCAAACTATGCCACAGCAACGCCATGTACAGCTAGTTGTTAAAAAAATATGAAAAGGGTAGAAACAGAACTGAACTTAGTATGTCAAATTTATGAATTTGTGTTTTTAACTCATGAGTCACAGACGTAGACTATAATATATACAAATCATGTATTGAAATCATATCTGAGAGAAAAGAAGGTGAGCGAGTAAAAGGTAGACAGCAAAAGTTAGAGAAAAAAATCAAAATATGGTGGGACATCAGTCTCGGAGTCTCACAGGATCCCCAATACGAAATACAGATAGTATTGGGTCATTTTGTGCAGGCAACTTTCATTGTGGAGACGGCAACTACTGAAATAATTAGATGAACTGATGTCTGCATGGCTTCTCAAGTAGCGGCTGCTACCATCTTGGTCTTCTGGACTTCCGGCAAAAATGGCCGATAGCCGACTGACAGTTGACGTTCTGAAAAATTATTTGCTTTAAGTTAGGTTTTCTTTTTCTTCTACTTCACTTCCTCTTTTACCGCTTTGGGTGTCGACGAAGATATAAGGTTCTGTTTCTAGCTCTTCTGGCCGCCTCGACCATAGGCACATCGTGCTGTTGTAGAGTTTCTCTGATGTTACCCTTCCATATTCGTCTTGGTCTACCTCTTGCTCTACGTCCTTCTTCTCTTTCCATGTATGCTTTGTATGGTATGGTGTCACAAGGCATTCTCTCTAAGTGGGCAACCTATTTCACTTGCTGTCTTTGTATGTAATGTAGAATTGGTTCTGTGCCGACTTTTTCTCTTATGATCTCCTTCATGATTATATCTCTTATGGTTACTCCTACAGCACTTCTCAGACATCTCATTTCCATGGTTACTAATTTTCTTTTAAGTAAATTTTGCTGATTCTAATTCCGGGCCTTTGGACCAGTAGTATACAGGTTCCTTGGCCCAACTAAATCACGTGAGATTTAGGATACTCCAATAGTATAGGGATGTTTGGGTTATTTTTAAACAAATTGCGACTACTACTAACCCTGCCACTTTACCTTAATAATTTCGATTGTCTGGAAGACTACGGCCTATCAAGAGATACAGAAAGAGCGTTTCCAGAACTAGGGGTTAAGCAACACACCTTTATTGGCTTATAAAACATTCAGGGTCATTCATTTTCAATAATTATCACAAAACTGGAGACAACGTGTTTGATATCAGATAAAAAAGACCCAGCTGATTATTCCCATCCCTATTCACGATTTCCCTTGTTTTGTGTGTAAAAGTCACATAAATGTTCATTTACATAATACACAACTTCACGACTGCATTTTTAATGTCTTTCTGTCTAGAATACAACATTTGTACAATTGATTGTTTTATGTGTGGGGTTTCAATTAGTGTATTCTGCCGAACAAAACTATAGAACGTGTAGAATATTTCAACGAATCCAGCAAAATACGAAATGACGATGTTGTCCCAAGTTCATACAATAGCAGAATAGGTCATACGTATGACAGCCATGTCACATGGGTCATTGTTTAATGTTAACTTGTTGTAAGATGTTAGTTATTTTTGAATATTTGTAATAGGAAAAGGTTCGATACGTTTAATTCTAGAATATAATAAAAAAATTGGATGTGTAAATTTAGAAGACAATAAAAATGTGTAAATGTAGAAAGTGTTGAATTTTTTTAAAATATTTGAAATTACAGATGCTGATTACACATGACAAAACCTGCAAAGGCCTTGTCAAAGTATCTTTTATGTCCATGATGTCTCCCAATGACGTCTGATAATTCATATCGACAATAAAAATATCCGTTTCTCCTAAATGGTTCAACTGACAACATTTGTTGTTTAGTGATATTTTAATTCTCATTTGCATGTGCTATTTCATCAAAAATGTATTAAAAGAAAAAAAAAATATCTGCAAGGATACATTCCATCACAGAGGAGTAAAAAAAAAAATGCATATGTTTGTTTTAAACTTTACAAAATGTGTTTCTAATTGTGCGTGTTTGTAGTGTGTATGTGTGTGTATGTGTCGGGTTTGTAAAGCCTATGTAGTGTGTGTGTGTATATATATATATATATATATATATATATATATATATATATATATATATATATATATATATATGTGTGTGAGTGTGTGTGAGTGTTTGTGAATGTATGTATATGTGTGCGACGTGTATGTGTGTGTGTGTGTGTGTGTGTGTGTAATGTTTGACATGAAATATTCTTAAAGTACCACCTGACTTTGCCACGTAACTGGCAATCGATGAATTGCCCAGAAACAACTATAGCAGGAGACATTTTATCATATCGCTGCAGAAGGTGATGGAATGTCAGGAAATAACTTTAACAGGGGACATTCCATCTCATCGCTGCAACAAGAGATATGCGAATTTACGTATTCTCAATTCTAATGTCATTTGAATATATTTCAGAAGAAGCTGGAGCTCAAGTTAAAGACCTTTGAAAACCTGAGAAAAATTATTAAAATAAAAAAGGATGGATTGAAGATTGGTGAAGAAATACGATAAATTTGGGAGCAACCACGGGTATCAACAGTTACAAGGCAAAGATAATTCATGGACACATTCTGTAAAAAAAACGTGCAAAGTATCACCAAGCAAGCACTAGCACGAGAAAAAACTGGATTAAAGAGGGGAGGACGTCCAAGAGAAACAACAAAACAAACGTTGATGAGAGAGGCCCAAGCTGGTGGATTGGATTCCATCCATGATATTGAATTGATTGCACATAATTAAATGGAATTAGGGATTGGCTAGGAGCCCAATGTGACTTTCACAACACAAGAGGACAATAAATTGACAAATGGAGGTCTCGTACTTTCTGAAACATAACGCGTGCTATTGCATGTCTACTGTACAAAACCATCGTCCAGCATCAAACATGCCTAAGATTGTACTAGCTGAATTATTGCCACATATTAGAGTGTTAATTACAGTAATGATTTGCATGTACAGCAACGAAAGGTAAAAAAAAAAGGAAAGTTGTGGCAAGATTAAGCATATATCACCAGATATAGAAATGTGTTGATGAGCAAATGAGCTCTTTGTTATAAAATCTCTCTGGGTTTTCGAAAGTTTACTTCCCAAACATTTGAGACCCGGTCAATAGAGCAAGCTAGGTTGGGTTATTAATCTTACTCGATGAGGATTTGAAACCAAGACTTTGAGGCCAGAAAGCAAGAGTCTAGACACTGCACTACCCTGGCCCCAGATCCATCTTTGAGCTTTCAACAAATGTACTGTTTGAACAAGTAGAATAAATGATATCGTTATAAGAACTAATACTAAAATGAATGCTAAACACTTCAAGGAAACCTGATGCTGTGTTCCACTGCACCGGCAAAATGGTCAAATATAAAACATGCAATGCCATTGAAACAATGACATATGTGAAAACTGACTGGTATTGCAATGTTAATGGGAAATTATGTTTGAAGTTTAAGGTTACATTTACCTTAATTGACAATACTTGGTATTTGCATCAAAATAGTTTCCACTAATCAAGGGATACAACAATCAATAGGTGTCTTATGAAGGGAAGCGAGAACATATAAGTTGAAGATATACAACTGTATGGATAATTCAGTGTTGTAGTTTATTGTAATTTGCAATGCTCATTTTTTTTCAGGATTGACAAAACTGTACTAAGAAGCAACAAATGACTTTAGAATTGACTTAAACCCTTTTTTTGTCATATGTCAACTTTTCTGGGAGGATAACATTAAATAGCGAAATTTTAGCAACTGCTTGGAAAGCACCATGGACATTTACACAGTACAAATCATTCTCTATTCTGATGCTAAATGATACTTTTTGGCAGGTACAAGTAGATGTACCTCATAATTGTAGTTGGTATTATACACAGTCGCAGACTGTGTTTTAGACATTGCGAAAGCGATTCCTAATGCTAGCGTGCTGTGATCTGTCTTGTGTTGGTTTCGACAGTGGTGGCTAGAACTGACCGTCCAGTCGCAGTGGCAAACTACTGACCGTCTGATGTGCAGAGAAAAACCACAAAAGCCAAAGAGTGCTGGGATTGGTTTCTGCAACGTCCCGTAAACGAATGGTTTTTATGCCGACTGCATCTATGTGAGTTACACTTGCAGTTTGCAGGTCGATATTTCAAATTATTGTGACAGGCATATTTTCATGTGCCTTTAAATACTATATCCAGATTTACGCATGGCACAAAACATGATCTACGCACGTTTAGGACTAATACAAGTGCAGTAGTTGACCTAGCTGCGAGTGAAACATCAAATGTACATTTTTGACAAGATGTTCTTTGTGAGACAAGGTCGGGTGGGTGGGGGGGGGGGGGGGGGGGGGGCTAGGTGCCCTCTAGCGTTCAGGTGTCCCTGCACCAGCTGGCTAAAGATGACCAGCATTTACTCACGTCCGGCATTATTAATAGGGACCTGGTTTTATTTTCGGTATTTTTCATACTTTACTTTTTCTTGATTTCCACACGCAACTAACAGGTTCTTCTCCGAGTCTTCAAATGATCTGAAATGAAACCCACGATCGGATTATCCCACTTGAGACTGTTACCTAAAGGTCACCGATGTGACCAGATGATTTCAAAATGTTAAGGTAATCCAACATGAAATTTCCAGACTATTCCTTCAATATACCAACAATTATATTTAGTGTACACATAATGACAGTATGGAAAACAACATTTGTAATATATTACTATTCTCACGTGAATATCACGGATTCTGTATTAAGGTTACCAATAGACTAGACATACTATAGATGTTTGATGAGGATAAGTTGTGTCAGTTTGATTACCTATTCTGACTCTTCACCGGATTACCAAGAATTGTCCTGTTTTAACCTGACAGAAAATTATCCGCTCTTGTCTGACAAAATCCGACTCTTCGAGGATTTTAACCGACGACCATGGGCCCCACAGACTAGCATCTAGCCGCTACACTCTGTGCGCTCATTTGTGTAGTTATATTACGTTTAATAACACTTGTAAATATTGTGTATTGTTACATTATGTTACACAACTGGTATTAATAGTTTGAATAATGGCATTATGTTTAGCAAACTACAGATGGTGAGGATAATTTTGAATTTATTATTCGATAAGAATACTGGCATTCAAATAGCATGTCATTATTTTCCTACTTTAACCTTTTTTTTTAAATTTCAGATTAGTCTGTTTTACATTTGTTGTCAAGTGTACTTTGCCTTATTTTTAATAATTTCATATGATGCTGTTTGTTCATGTTTGTGATATTGACATATGCATGCACAATTACAACATAGTGCTCATCAATTCATAAAATGTAATACACCTGGAACACAACTAATGTTATAAATGATTATCTTCAGGGCATGCTGGTGACGATTCGGATAGCGATGCTATGAACGTGATGATACTGATGTAATTGATGTTTGGTGAGGATGACAGTTTTGTTAAAGGACCAGTGTTGCGTTACATGTCTTTTGTCTGTGCTTTGTGAACGTGTTAGCGAGTTTTGGTAATGTGTTTATCGCATCTTTACTATGATATTGCCCGTGTTTTATGTTGGTAATAGCGAACATGTTTACCATAATGATGAAAATTGGTAAATGAAGATATGATATTAACATGAAACTGTTTTGCATAGTTGTAGACTGTATGAATTAGCTTGACATTTTCACTGCTCCTGTTTTTTTTTCGCGCATCTGGTCCAAACTGCTTATATTCCTTCACCCGTATACCTGAGCACAGGCATCCATTCTTTTAATACACCATTTAACCTAAAGGGTTCTTTACAACAATACTATTTAAAGAAAGCACAGTTGCATTGTTTACATTTCTGGAAAACAATCTAAAAAATGTCATCTATTAAGAATTCAAAGAATACGTTAATAATAATAATAACTACAATTATAATAAACTTGGAAGACTCTAAAGTTGATTAGAAAGAAAACACATAATAGTCAGACAGGAAATAGATTCTAGATTTTATGTTAGAACATGCGCAAAAGTAATTGCTTGTTGTAAGCTCTACACTTTCAAGTTGCCAAATGTGTCCCAACACGCGGCACAGCGCCATGGACCCAAGGAAACTGATTGTTGCCTACTGAACTGTATGATGGTGGTGGAAGAAAAAATAGTTGCCCAACTGCACAGTAGAAGTAAATAATTGTACAAAAGATTTAAAAAAAAAATCAGTCCTTGTATCAGATCAAAGAGCATCCCGAAATACCCCGTTCAACATTCATATATGTTAATTATTCGTTAGCTGAAAACATGACACCACAGCCATATTTGTACGTCCGTGTGCTAATTCATTGTTCACAGGCCAGTCACAATTTGTTCGGATATCGTGTTAGTAGGCCGATTTGATTGTTACTAAAGCCGTTGGTAACTTGAGGTCCAGTGTATTTGTGGAAATGTAATCTATGCCCATTCTTATATAAATATGTCTACTTTGTCTGACTTCTTAAAGTGGCTGATAATTATTGTCGCTACAAAATTACACCATATACAGAAATTGATTTCAAATAGTCCGATAATTTATTGGCGTTTATGTGTGCTCTAAACCGATGAGATATGATCGGTCAGTTTAGTTTCAACAGTCCACATCATATATATATATGTATATATAACATTATTGCCGACTTCTAAGACGAGACACAAGTTCGACAGCTTGGCCCCATTAATGACGTCGAATGCTTCTCCAGGAAATAGTTCCTAGGTCAAAGATCCCATTTGAGACGTGCAAGGGAATAATTTAAATAATTTGCGATCCAGTGCATGTTGGCTGCCACTGGCTATTGTCATGCCATGAAGGCGTAGAGTGTCTTTAATGTTGTCGATCCATGTTTTCTGCAGCCGTCCTCTTGCTCTTGTAGTTGACTGAGATGTAGTGCTTGTGATGGTATTTGATCTTGTTGCATTCTAACGAGATGGCCATACCACTTGATCTCCTGTTTCTCGATAAATCTAGTACAAGGTGTCGCTCCCACAATTAGCCTGATAGTTTCATTATTCACTCAATCTTGTATAGTTAGCTGGGCTGCTTTTCTCAGGCACCTCATTTCTCAGGTGCTAAGTTTGCGTATATGGGCTTTAGATATTGTCCATGTCTGACACTGGTAGCTTAATGTTGGAATGAATATGCTATTAATAATCTGTCTCTTTGCACTCATAGTTATGCTTGGATGTCTTAATAATGGTGACAATTGGTATATAAGTGCACTTGCTTCCTGACATCCAATTTCTTTTTATCCGTCAATTCTACCATCTTCAGTGATCACACTTCCTAGATATTTAAACTCCCTAATGTGGTTCATGGCAGAACCATTCAGCTGTATATGTAGTGGGGCAGGGGTTCTACTAACTTGCATTGTTTCGGTTTTGTTTACATTGATCTTCATGTTATATTTACTACATGCTGAGTTTAACCTGTTAATGTGGTCTTGCAGTCTATGTTCTTCAGGGTAGAACAAGCACTGGTCGTCAGCAAACAGTAATTCTTGTAAGGTGGGTAAATCGATAACTTCTCCTGATGTGTGTACTTCCTCATGATTATAAAGGTCTATGTTGTCTGTATTATAACTTGCTTCTTTAGGTATTCTGTCTATATAGATGTTAAAAAAAGTGGAGAGAGCACATATCCATTACTTACACCTGTATTGACTGTGAACATATCTGATATACCTTTTTTGTGTGTTCTTATTGCACTTTGGCTTGTGGTACATGGCTATGATGTTCTCTAGTTCATGTCAGATGTTTATGTCTTGAAAGAAACTGACCTACGAAAGGAACTGATTAGAAAGAGACAATTTACATTCTTTGGCCATGTTACGAAAAGGATAAAACTGGAGTACATCGTGACAGCAGGGCATTTGGAGGGACGGAGAGGCGAAAGGACAAGATGCTGGAAAGTCTGACATCATGAAACGATGATCATCAGCGTCAGGGTTGATTGAAAGTACACGAGGCAGAAGGTTATGGTTAGACATGCCTACCAACGACATACAACATTTACTTTCAGAAGAAGAAGACGGATAAGCCTTCTCCTCACTTTTGTTCTTCAAGCTCAATATTCATCAATAATTGTAAGGCATATCTTCTTGTGCCTGGCAACAATTTTAAAGTAGTTGTTTGTAGTGTGTGCCTTTAACAGTGTAAAGTGGCGTGCTGATATCCAGAACACTAACACTTATTTTGTTGATACATGTTGTCCTTCAAAAACAGTATCGTGTTGACCAAATACGTGTATTGCACAATTTTGACATTTTTTTTTTAGGTGTTAATATTATGGATCCTTTTGAGGTAGGAACAGTTAATGGTAAACTAACTTATTTCTTTAAAATTGCCACACAGTTGACCTGTCTTACTACATATATGATATCGTCTCCCTTTATGACAGTTTCCATGTTAGTGAATATGTTTCTATCCTTTAATGATTGGAGATAATCGTATGCAAGTATCAAGTATAGTCTCTTCAGATAAATGTAACGTTACATTTTCGCTATTCACTATTCACACATCCAATGTATTGTTCACAATATTTTGTCGTATATGCTCTTATAATGACACAAAAACAGTATAGTGTACACTGTTTCAGGTACATCAGACCTAAACGAAATGATTCTATGAAGTGTTTTTTCTGTATCTTCGGTAATTCTCAAAAAGATATCATTTACTGTACTTGCACAAATAGTACACTAATCTTAAAGGCAATAAGTTACTGGAAGGGGTAAGGCAATTCCTCTTCAACTAAACACTCTAGTTTCACTTCTACCCTCATCTATTGTTATGGTCCAGCGCCTGGGAAACGTTTTACTTGTTATAATTTATTTATGTCTCTACTTATTTCTGCATACACTGCTATGGACTGAAATAATTCTCTCATTAATCCAATAGCTGATTTTGCCTAAGTCTGTCGTAGCGGGGGAATCAGCGACCCGGTTGCGTGGTACAGAAACTGACAAGGTCTTTGTCTGCTGACTCGACTGAGACATTACAGCAGAGGTTCTCAAACAGGGTGCGTATGCCAGGGGTGCCGAGGCAAAAATCAAGAAAAGTCGGCTATAAATTGTGACATTATTAAATGGAGATTCTTAAAAGTGAAAATTTAAATTGCCTTTCCTCACCAGTGTCGAAAAGAGTTTTGGTCTTTCTTGTTTTACACATAAAGAGTATCATACTGCATAAAATGCCAACCGCAGCGTGCTAAAAATTGTCTTTGTATTGATCACGAGGTGCGACCGATTCTCCATCTGTATTCGTGAAGGTGCAGAGGATAAATATGGTTGTGATTACATTTTGGTTGATATTTGAAGTGGAATATGTGGTCTGTACAATAGTAACTGTTAGACTCGTCAAGTAAGCACTTATATTTAAAGGCAGTGTGTAATTTTTGGTTGCTTGTGTGTGTGTGTATGTGTGTGAGTGTGAGTGTTTATGTGTGTATGTGTGTGCGAGAGAGAGAGAGAGAGAGAGAGAGAGAGAGAGAGAGAGAGAGAGAGAGAGAGAGAGAGAGTGAGAGAGGGAGAGAGAGAAAGATCATGCATATTTTTCGTTGTTTCATGGTATGTTTGCCTAGATCAAATTTGAAGATATTGCTTATGAGAATATAAAGGTGCGTTTAAATTACATCGAACGAACGGCTAAGCGAACGATGATTAAAATGCGAATATGGCTGTATTCATTCCTGTTTGGCTTTGTTTTGGTTGGGAACGAACAGGCACCGAAAGGACAATAAGTAAACTGGCTACTTGGTTCCCTCCAAATTAGTTATCAAGAATGCAATGATTCTGATTTTGTACATTAGGGTTAAAAAATCTTTAAACGCCTCTCTATATTTCTTCATGGAGGGTCATCCATGACTTAGATCATTTCTAAAAATAAGAATAAAAAGGATATAATGTCAAATGCTTCCAAACACTTTCATCAATCTTATTAAAGACAACTGAACATAAAATCGGCACGGTTATTTTTTTTCTATTTTTTTTTTTTTTAAGTATTCAAGCGTGTTGAGTAAAGGTGTGCCGCCAATTGTAGTAAGCCCCACAACGGTGCCGCGGCGGAAAAAAAAGTTTGAGAGCCCTGCAATAAAGTATCAGTGTAGTCCCAGGCTGACATTCAGCATTTGAAGCTTGAGCTGGTGAAGTCTTAGTTGACGTCCATTAATAGTTTTTTTAAATAAATAATAAAAATCAAATTTCAATAAAAATTTGGTTATATAAAAATATTTATTATTCAGCGATGGATAAACGAAGTTTGATTTTGGAATTTAAAAAAAATTTTTTTTAGTAATCAGAAGCCATGAGTTGTTAACCCTTAGGCTCGGTATTATGGATATCGCAACCCTTCAGCCTTGATCCCATGATGAATACGGTACATCTGGGAGGAATGTGGCTTTTCTGCCTACCCCCGGAAATGAACCTGGACCACAAGGAGTTTGTCACCCGGTCACCGCGCAATCCGGTTTAGCCAACTACGCTAGCAAGCCGGGCTGGAAATTTTTCAAGATATGCAAAGATGAGATGTAAAATACAGTCAGTATAATACCAAGCCGCAAATTCTTCAGTGAAAAAAATCATACATGAGATGTAAAAATTGGTCACAGGGTGTGTCCAGACTGCCCTCAGCAAAGCAACATTTGTGTGTCTAACTACAGATACTTGGACTGCGCAGACAACGACATCTTTCTAAAGCTTACCAGCGCATTGGATTGATGAAAAGTTAACATAACAAGCTGAGGTCCTTCATTGTCCAAAGTTTGACAGGCAACACACTGGAAGTCAACTAGCTGACGCTCTGCTGGACATAATAAATCAGTGGAATATAGAAAAGCAACGTGTCCACTTGGTCATACGTGATAGAGGCGCTAACATAGTGAAAGCAATACGTGATTAAGATCTTCCCAGCGTAAGTTGTTTTTCACACACACTGCAGCTGGCTCTACATGACTCCATTCTGACACAGCCGTCAGTCGCAGACACGATTGCCCTCTCACGAAAGATTGCGGGACATTTTAAACATTCTTCGAGTGCAAACACCAGCCTCAACGTAATTAAAGAACGAATCGGACTGCCAAACACCAGTTGCATCAGGATGCAGTGACCAGATAGCAGTCCACGTACCAGATGCTGGAGTGTTTGATCCAGCAAAAAAGAGCTGTCTCTCTGGATATTGCTAAATGTGACGAGAAGAATAAGAAGGCTCTAACACTGACAAAAGCCAGTGGGTTCTAGCAACAAGAAATAGCTGTTTGAACAATTTACACGTGGGAGTTCCAGAAGTAAATCCTAGCGTAACTGCAGATGCCCGATTGTCTGGACTGGACTGGAAGATTCAGCATGCCTGATGTGTCTCTGAGGCTTAGCCAGAAGCTGACCACAGAAACCTAAGCTATAGCTAAGTGGACAGATTTGTCTACTAACCTTATATAACAGGATTTTATTCACAGCCATTTAGTTATCATTTGAATTTTCAAAATAAATTGTAGTTTTAATGTTCCTACAGTTTTATTGAGTTTCATTTTAACTATAATTGTGTCAGTGAAAAAAAGCAAGTATAATTTAATACATTTAAATATACAAGTTTATTAACAGTAGGGAACAAAATGTGGGCACACCCCAAATCCTCTGATTTAACCAGCAAGGCTGGGGGTAATATAAACCTTTATAAAGATTTATTGTTTGTAGTTCCCTCTGTAAAGTGCACATAGTGCAGTCGCTAGTTTGAAGCGAATTTACCCGCCACAATAAACATAGCATGTATGCGGTGTCAGCTGGCTTAGATCCGCGATTCAAACTAAGTTTTTTTACCAACCTTCAGCAATTACAAGCATTTAGATCTATTTTATACACTATACACCATTTGAAAGTAGAAGAATGGGCCTTAATTTGAATTATTGTGGTAAGACAGAATTAATGGTAGTGTCAAAGAAAAGAATTATTCCTTAATGTGAAATAAAAGTCAATGGAGTTATTTTAGGACAATGTAAGTATCTGGGCACGTGGATAACATCAGATGGAAGATGTATTACTGAATTAGGAAACATAATAGGACAGGCAAAAACTGCATTTTATAAAATGAAGAACATTTTGTAAAATATATCCCTGTCATTAAAGGTCAGAAAAAGAATCCTTGCGTGCTACATACATCCAGTTTTAACATATGGCTGTGAGTCCCGGACTGGTAGGCAGGCCAAACAATTTCTTGAGGCCTCAGAGATGTCGTTTTACAGTTCAATGATTAAAATACCTTGGACAAGCACCCAAGAGGTTTTAAAAGAGTTAGGGAGAGCGAAGATAACTAATCCCTGACATCAGAAGGAGACAGTCATCATTTTTCGGCCATGTTATGAGAACAGGGAAAATTGAAAATTTGGTGACCACTGGAAGGATCTGTGGAAGGAGAGATGGAGGAATATAACGAGAGAAGATGCTTGACAGTCTTGTTGCATGGCATGGAGTTTGTCAGCACACGAAATAATACATGCAGCAGGAGATCGCATTTTGTGGCGAGGCATCATCGCCCACTCCAGTTGGCAAGGCACCTGATGATGATGATACACTATTTGTACACGTATTTGTATTTGGCCTTATAGTTGGTCCCGCTATTCGTATTCGGCTGATAAGTGAAAATCATTGTCTTAGTCTACCACCCGACGGTTGCTATACTGAATGACTGACTGACTTTCTACCCCACCAGGACATCAGACAAGCGAAAAACACCCGATGACACAATGTGCCACCATGTGAGTGAGGATCACCGTGGAGAGGTCCCAGAAACCGCGTTCAGCCTTTAGGCCATATTTATGGCCAGACTATATTGCTAGAAACCATCTGAAGCAAAAACCAAGAATAGTCGGGTCAGATAAATGTTACTATAAACTGCATTCATTTCTCACAGGCGTTGCAAGAATAACAATCACTGTTCGCATCCTTCCTTCTGTTTTCTATGAGAATTAGGTTTTATATTTGACAATGTTGCGAGTGGAAAGGATCATAGCGTCAGGTTTTTGTAAAACATTCAGGTGTTATTATTATTAATCATTTTAAAGATATATCTAACTCTGCATGCGCAATTAATACATTAGTTGAAAGCTCAGAGAGGGGTGTTAAACTTGCCGGTACCAGCTGGTCGGGAGCAAACACTTAGTTACTGTCCAGGTTTTTTAGTTGGTAGCTATCCTTCCCCCACCCCCCCCCTCCCCCCCCCCGCCCCCCCCCCCCCCCCCCCCCCCCCCCCGCCCCTCCCCCCAAATAAATTCTTGCTACACCGATGTGATGGAATGTCTCCTGATGGTGTTTGTTGCATAATGCAGGTTAGGGAGCGATCATGTGTAACTTGCAATTAAGATATCACTAAACAACAATGTTTCTCTGATCTCGGACACGTAAACAGATAATAGTCAAAGTGAAACAGAAAGTAACAAGAAAAAAGGGAATAGCTAAAACTGTATGCAATCAGATGCGACAATTATTGATAGCCAGGGAGGTAAACAACACATGAAAAATGCTAATCGTCAAATCTTATGTATACCCAACACCGCAGCATGGCGCAGAAACACAGGCACATATAAAATAGAATTTTCTCCGGAAATGTGGAAATACAGAACAATAGGTCGTATTTATTGAAACAAAAATGATGAATACTAAGGTTGTGGAGAGACTATTAACTACTGGAATACAATTAAAAAAAAAAAAATTAAATTAAAAAAAAAAATATGAAAAATCATGATAGCAATGTTTCCACATTGTAAATTAAAAAAGGAAGACACAAACACTACATTGTAAAATGTATTGCCTGACATATTTTGCTGTATCTCATCATGTACATATTACTACTAAAATATGTTGGTATTATTTTATGCAACGCTGGTAAAAAGCATACTGGAGGGAGAGGTCAAAGACAAGAAAGCAAGAAATAGACAACGTTACAAGTGGGATGACACAGTCAAGAGACATACGAACAGCAGTCTGAGAGAGTGTACAATCAAGACAAGAGACATAACGTATTGGAGATTCCTGGCAGTCAACCTCCATTGTGGAGACGGCAAATGATTAATTGAAACAATGAACCTTGGCAAGACGGCAAGAGATTGAATGAAACAAAGAACCTTGGCAAGACGGAAAGTGATTGATTGAAACAACGAACCTTGGCAAGACGGCAAGTGATTGATTGAAACAATGAACCCTGGCAAGACCGCTAGTGATTGATTGAAACAATGAACCCTGGGCAAAACGGCAAGTGATTGGTTGAAACAATAAACCTTCGCAAGACGGCAAGTGATTGATTGAACCAATGTACCTGGGCGAAACGGCAATTTGTTGATTGAAACAATGAACCTTGGCAAGACGGCAAGTGGTTGATTGAAACAATGAACCTTGGCAAGACAGCAAGTGATTGGTTGAAACAATAAAACTTCGCAAGACGGCAATTTGTTGATTGAAACAATGAACCTTGACAAGACGGCAAGTGATTGATTAAAACAATGAACCTTGGCAAGATAGCAGTTAAACCATGTCAGGACCAAATGATATTTAAATACTTTAGTTTATTAAACCAGATGGTATTTGAGTAAATCGTTCACATGAAGGACATTAAAGGTCAGAGCAGATTCGGTCGTCGACAAGCGTTTTCTACAATTACACATATCAAAACTATCAACATCTTCAACAATTACACATATCAAAACTATCAACATCTTCAACAATTACACATATCAAAACTATAAACATCTTCAACAATTACACATATCAAAACTATAAACATCTTCAACAATTACACATATCAAAACTATAAACATCTTCAACAATTACACATATCAAAACTATCAACATCTTCTACAATTACACATATCAAAACCATAAACATCTTCTACAATTACACATATCAAAACCATAAACATCTTCTACAATTACACATATCAAAACTATAAACATCTTCTACAATTACACATATCAAAACTATCAACATCTTCTAGAATTACACATATCAAAACTATAAACATCTTCTACAATTACACATATCAAAACTATAAACATCTTCTACAATTACACATATCAAAACTATCAACATCTTCAACAATTACACATATCAAAACTATCAACATCTTCTACAATTACACATATCAAAACTATCAACATCTTCAACAATTACACATATCAAAACTATCAACATCTTCTACAATTACACATATCAAAACTATAAACATCTTCAACAATTACACATATCAAAACTAAAAACATCTTCTACAATTACACATATCAAAACTATCAACATCTTCTACAATTACACATATCAAAACTATAAACATCTTCTACAATTACACATATCAAAACTATAAACATCTTCAACAATTACACATATCAAAACAATAAACATCTTCAACAATTACACTTATCAAAACTATCAACATCTTCTACAATTACACATATCAAAACTATAAACATCTTCTACAATTACACATATCAAAACTATAAACATCTTCTACAATTACACATATCAAAACTATCAACATCTTCAACAATTACACATATCAAAACTATCAACATCTTCTACAATTACACATATCAAAACTATAAACATCTTCTACAATTACACATATCAAAACTATAAACATCTTCTTCAATTACACATATCAAAACTATAAACATCTTCAACAATTACACATATCAAAACTATCAACATCTTCTACAATTACACACATCAAAACTATAAACATCTTCAACAATTACACATATCAAAACTATCAACATCTTCTACAATTACACATATCAAAACTATCAACATCTTCTACAATTACACATATCAAAACTATAAACATCTTCTACAATTACACATATCAAAACTATCATCTTCTACAATTACACATATCAAAACTATAAACATCTTCAACAATTACACATATCAAAACTAAAAACATCTTCTACAAGTACACATATCAAAACTATAAACATCTTCAACAATTACACATATCAAAACTATCAACATCTTCTACAATTACACATATCAAAACTATAAACATCTTCAACAATTACACATATCAAAACTAAAAACATCTTCTACAATTACACATATCAAAACTATAAACATCTTCTACAATTACACATATCAAAACTATCAACATCTTCTACAATTACACATATCAAAACTATCAACATCTTCTACAATTACACATATCAAAACTATCAACATCTTCTACAATTACACATATCAAAACCATAAACATCTTCTACAATTACACATATCAAAACTATCAACATCTTCTACAATTACACACATCAAAACTATCAACATCTTCTACAATTACACATATCAAAACTATAAACATCTTCTACAATTACACATATCAAAACTATAAACATCTTCTACAATTACACATATCAAAACTATCAATATCTTCTACAATTACACACATCAAAAAAACTGTTAACATCTTCTACAATTACACATATCAAAACTATAAACATCTTCAACAATTACACATATCAAAACTATAAACATCTTCTACAATTACACATATCAAAACTATGAACATCTTCTACAATTACACATATCAAAACTATCAACATCTTCTACAATTACACATATCAAAACAATTAGCATCTTCTACAATAACAAATATTGAAACTTTTCACATCTGCTATAATTACAAATATTGAAACTGTTCACTTCTACAATTACACATATTAAAACATTTCAACACCTCCTACAATATTATGTATTGAAACTGTTCGCATCTTCTACAATTACATATATTTACACGTTTCATTATCTCTACAATTACAGACATTGTAACTTTTCACATCTTCTACATTTACATATATGGAAACTTTTCACATCTTCTATAATTAGGAATATTGAAATTGATCATAGCAACGATCTGTGTCGGTACGTCAAACATGCAAAGGTCCTGTTATAACAGCTTGTGGGGTCAGTAGACCCATAGACACTAACGCCCGATCAAATCACGTGCAGTTCTTTCTTCTTTGCCTTTGCTCTCTTGATGCTCTCCCAGTTCATGTTCAAAGCATCCTGGAATGCCCGGAATAACCCTTTTCTGCACCGATGTGTCTATATCCTTGTTCAGAGTCAAGTAATTCGTGAGTGTGCTTCTCATAACCGAGAAGAATATTTTGACCGCAACGGTAAACAGCCAGAAAAACCTGAGTTAGGACAGCATTTAAATTGTGTGATATTTTCTTCATGTTGAACTTAGCTTGTTCAAATAGTCTTAACCGCTATATTAAAATCGGATAATAGTGTGTAACAACATAGAACAATAAAGACATATTAGTATAATACCATAGGAAACAAAAGTATCTTCCTAATGATAACATAAAAGAAAACTGACGCTTAACCTGCAGTTTGTGTCATTCAATAAACAAACTGTTGGAAACGCGTACTAAACTAGAAACCGGTTGCGGGGCAACTCAAGAAGATATGCCAATCAACTTAAACTGGGTACGTTGAACATGAAGACAATCAGATGGTTGCTGCATTGGAAGACAGAGCAGACATGTGTCTGACCCATATGCTAGTAGATCGTTACGGACAACAAGAAGCAAGTAAGGGATATAAACAAATCAATGGCGTCGGCACAAAGGAAAACGATATCACGTATGAAGTGAGATGGACGACTATGAGGCGATTCATGATGTTAATTAAAAAAAAAAAAAATAAAAGTCAGTCCTTATTATTTCGTAGGAAATAAATTGTCTGTAACAGTTAGCGACAGAGACGTGAGAACTGAGCAAACCTCTTTCATTGATCGGTATGTCAATTTCTTTTTGAAGGAAATTATTTTGAAGCAAAATCTTAGCAGCTTTTTGGAACAACCCTTACATTGTTACTTCGTACATTGATAACTTACATATATTCGTCATTTAAATTTTTTAGCAGGTACAAGAACATGAACCTTATAACTGTAATGTGTATTATAGATGTATTATCGGTGAGTCGACGGCTTAATGTGATATCCACCTCTCCCTTTTTCTGACAGGGTTAATATGGTAGAAGATAACAGTAAAACAAGCCCGTGCTATGATATCTTATATAAAAATAAGAGCTCCACAGTGGGAGTAAACAAATCAGGAGTTTACCGATCATCAGTATTTGGGTCCCTCGTCGACAATTTTTTCGGTCCATTATCCTCCTCGACAATTTCAGAGAATAGGCTGACGATGCTCATGTCTCCAGACCTCTGACATCTCCTTCTGCGCTTATCGGACATGGTCATGACGAAACACGGTGGTTTTGCAAACAGCTATTGAGGTTTGGTGTTATAACTTTGTCGCTGTTGTATCAAAATATCCGCCTTTCTTCACGACCAGAGAGACCAGTGGACGGTTGGCTCATCGCAGAGGTTAGACTCAGAACAACACGGAAAAACCTAATCGGTCACTTTGACTGTTTAGGGATTTTTTTCCACTAGGAGCTCTAGTCAATCTACCAAGGCCCATCTCCAATGACGTTCCATAGTATCCACAACCAGCTCGAAGCTCGTTTCGCAGCCTCATCCAATTGTTTTAGCGCCCGTTCAAGCTCGTTGCCCAAATGAGTATCCTCCATTGCTTCAGTTCACTGTACTTTTCGAGCTTGTACGGGTGATCTTCTTCCATCAGCGACTGGTACGGCGCCCTAAGCTCTATCAGGATGAGCTGTCGTTTTGCCGCAAAGTGCAGAACCATGTCTGATATAAGACAAGTAAAGATGGAGCGTCTGCGACATTGTTCAATTTACCTTTAGAAATCTGCCATGCCTTGAGAAAACAGTTGAGGATGGGGGAGGAGGGGGGGGGGGGAGAGATTTAGGACTAACCTTCCCTTTAGCCCTCACCCTTTATTGCGGCGCCATGTAAATCGAACCTGAACTAGGAATTTTCTGCAAGCGGACAATACGTGCTCGAGCGTCTGCTTAGCTTTGCACAATCAACATGTCGGGTCAGTGGTCGCACTCCACTTGGTCATATTAGCGTCAGAGAGTAAAACGTTGTTAGCAAATCTTATGACAAAGCTCAACCTCAGCGGATCCATTCGCCAGATCTCATCCTTTGTGAGTATTAATGGGAAGGCGCTCTCGATGTCGATCTTTTGGCATTTCTTTGGTGAGCCTTCTGCTTATTATTATTTTTCTTTAGCGTTTCGATTCCTTGTGGATCATTGCTGAAGATATTACATGCCTCCGATCATCTCTCTGGTTGGCCTGCTCTTTCCAGTTGATGACATAAGGTTTTTACAGGTCTGTCTGGACATTATCTCTCCATCGTCTTCTTGGTCTACCGCGTGGTCTACAACCATTCATCCGCCTTATTTATACAGTTTTTACTTCTCTGTCATGTGACATTCTTATACCCCAACCATATCAGTCTATTTGTTCTCATGATTTTCTCATCAGATCGTCTGTTGTGCTGCCTGCGTAGGCACTTGTTTTGGCTGCATTGTAACGAGATGATCAGACCATTTGATCTTCTGTTTCTCTAAGAGTTTGCTGCATGTTGTGCCCAAAGTCTGCCTGCTAGTATAATTCCTCACTTTATCTCGGATGGTTAAGTTGACATCTTTCATCAGGCATCTTATTTCACAGGTGGTAATTTTATGTAAGTTAGCATTTTCTACTAGGTTTAGCACTGGCAGCACAGTAAGTAAAAGTAAGTAAAGGACTCTTTTCCCCGCCATTAGTCTATATGGACATATAGGGCTAGACCTATATTTTATACCACTGGCACAAAATGCAGTTCATATGAATCTGCTTCTTGGCAGCCATTCTTATGTTAGGATATCTTATTAACAGTGTCTCTTGGTATGTATATGTATATGTATAATATATATATATATATATATATAATATATATATATATATATATATATATATATATATATATATATATATATATATGGGTGTGTGTGCGTGTGCACTGGTGTGTTGGTATCTGTTTTTCTATCTCCAGATGTATTTACCCTCTCTTTAATAATAGACTTCCTAGATGTTAAATTCGTTCATGGCTTCAGACATGAACCATTAAACCCGATGGCGATAGCTAGTGTGACTCAAGATCGGCAATAGCTGACAGGACGTGTTGCTGAGGTCACCACACCGGGCTAACGATACGTTAACGCAGCGATTCTAAAACTGGGTGACGCGGCACCCAAGGGTGCCTCAAGCATGTGTCTGGGCTGCTGTGGCAATAATCAACAAATGTGCACTGTGAGAAGATTTAATGTGTTTAATGGTAGAATATGAGTCGTTTACAAGGAAGTTGTATAAGAGAGATGGATAAAAGAAAACAGGAAGCGGTAAATATGGAATAGCTATGTATATGTGTGCATGTGTGTGTAGGTATGCCCGTTGATTGTCGGTGTATGTATGCATTTGTACAGTGTAAAATATGTAAAGTGTTCCCTATTGTTGTCACATCCAGGAAGACAAATTTTATGCGTGGTCTAATAATATTATCATGGTTACCAACATAAAACACAGTAAAAAGGCAGAGGAGAACCCATTAACAAAAACGCCAATCCATTCATAATTCACGTAGCTTATCACGAATCCTGTAAAAGCACAGTCATCCTCATCAACCATCAATTACATTTTGTCATCACTATCATGTCGTTTTGCTCATCATAACTATCATGTGATCAGCAATTAGATTTAGTAGTGTTCTTAGTGTACAAAACGTAATGAAATGATGTAATATTATTTTGTAATTGACGGCTGAAATAATATTTTTTTTTTAAAAGGTACTCGTAGATGTACCAAATATAGAATTATAGTATCTATTGTCATGTGTTTCAGACTGTACCTGCAGAGAAAGAGCAAGTATTAATCCTTCTTCTTAGTTCAACTGACAAATTAAAGGGCATTACTGATGAACTCTAACACAATTGACTACTCCCCAAATTCCATGGAAGCCAATACAAGTCTCAGAAAATTTACCATTGTTACAAAAAGCTGACACTTAAAATGTGTGTAATATTTTTTTCCGACGATGCAGGCAGATAAATTTAAAGTTTTAAACACATGGGGTCAAACATCAACACACCCGTCAACTCAAACCCTCATCTATTCTTTCTATTGTTGAAACGCATGGTGTTGCCATGTGCATTGTTATTAATAATAATTTACAAAGAACCAAACATTTTTTTTTTTAACGTATCCAGAAACCATGAGTTGTAAACCCTTTGGCTCGGTACTATGGATATCGCAACCCTTCGGCATTGATTCCATTATAGGTACCGTTAATCTGGGAGAAATGTGGCTTTTCTACCCCCGGGAGTGAACCCGGACTACAAGGAGTTCGTCACCCGGCCGCCGCGAAAGTCAGGTTTAACCAACTTCGCTAGAGAGCCGGGCAAACATTTTTGATTAATTATGCAACCCTCAAAAGACGAAAATAATTTTCATGATGTTTCTAAAATTTTAAATCTCAAAAAGCCAACCACCAAAAAAGAGATTCGAAGCCAACTCGGGCTCACCAATTATTACGAGTTTATGCCAAACATTGGCCAGGAAACAGCAGTGTTTACTAAAGTATTAAAGACGGTTTTGCTAGTACGTCAATATGTTGCCCTGGAAACCAACAGCCTCTCTAGTTTGTATGTTTGTATTCAGTAGTGTTCCTCTTACATTACGTACACTAACTGTGTCTTTGTATTGCTCTTTGTGACATTTCGTCTGTTGCTAGTTCTGCTTATGTTTACCTTTAGCTGTTTAATTATCGTTTTCATTTTTGAACATTATTTTATATTGGTTTTCTCGTCAAGCTAAAGAAGTTATAACTGGGGCCGCTAAGTGCTTTAACAGTCTTAGGTATTCGAAATACTAAAACATTAGCCAGTCTACTCACATGAATCTTATGTGAAATTTTCTTGGCAAGGGATACTTTTCATTAGGTAAGACAGCGTTTCTTCAACCCCCCCCCCCCCCCCCCACCCCCACCCCAAAATGAAGTCATAAATTCTACAACTTTCATTATATTTTTTTAAGTTAAACTAAATCAGACATGATGAATGTTGAACTAACTTACTAAATACAAAAATGCATGCACTAAGAGATAAGAATCACAGCTGTTGTCTTTGCTACCTTGTATGGAAGTCCATCAGAATATATAAGAATCGCAACTGTTTCATTCGCTACCCTGTATGGAAGTCCATCATAATATATAAGAATCGCAACTGTTTCATTCGCTACCCTGTATGAAAGTCCATCAGAATATATAAGAATCGCAACTGTTTCATCGCTACCCTGTATGAAAGTCCATCAGAATATATAAGAATCGCAAACTGTTTCATTCGCTACCCTGTATGAAAGTCCATCAGAATATATAAGAAATCGCAACTGTTTCATTCGCTACCTGTTATGAAAGTCCATCAGAATATATAAGAATCGCAACTGTTTCATTCGCTACCCTGTATGGAAAGTCCATCAGAATATATAAGAATCGCAAACTGTTCATTCGCTACCCTGTTATGAAAGTCCTCAGAAATATATAAGAATCGCAACTGTTTTCATTCGCTACCCTGTATGAAAGTCCATCAGAATATATAAGATCGCAACTGTTTCATTCGCTACCCTGTATGTAAAGTCCAATCAGATATCATAAGAATCTGCAACTGTTTCATTCGCTACCCTGTATGAAAGTCCATCAGAATATATAAGAATTGCAACTGTTTCATTCGCTACCCTGTATGAAAGTCCATCAGAATATATAAGAATCGCAACTGTTTCATTCGCTACCCTGTATGAAAGTCCATCAGAATATATAAGAATCGCAACTGTTTCATTCGCTACCCTGTATGAAAGTCCATCAGAATATATAAGAATCGCAACTGTTTCATTCGCTACCCTGTATGAAAGTCCATCAGAATATATAAGAATCGCAACTGTTTCATTCGCTACCCTGTATGAAAGTCCATCAGAATATATAAGAATCGCAACTGTTTCATTCGCTACCCTGTATGAAAGTCCCTTCAGAAATATATAAGAATCGCAAACTGTTTCATTCGCTACCCTGTATGAAAGGCTCCATCAGAATATATAAGAATCGCAAACTGTTTCAGTTCGCTACCCTGTATGAAAGTCCATCAGAATATATAAGAATCGCAACTGTTTCAAATTCGCTACCCTGTATGAAAGTCCATCAGAATATATATAAGAATCGCAACTGTTTCATTCGCTACCCTGTATGAAAGTCCATCAGAATATATAAGAATCGCAACTGTTTCATTCGCTACCCTGTATGAAAGTCCATCAGAATATATAAGAATCGCACCTGTTTCATTCGCTACCCTGTATGAAAGTCCATCAGAATATATAAGAATCGCAACTGTTTCATTCGCTACCCTGTATGAAAGTCCATCAGAATATATAAAAATCGCAACTGTTTCATTCGCTACCCTGTATGAAAGTCCATCAGAATATATAAGAATCGCAACTGTTTCATTCGCTACCCTGTACGGATGCCCATCAGAATATATAAGAATCACAGCTGTTTCATTCGCTACCCTGTATGAAAGTCCATCAGAAGATGTACGAATCACAGTTGTTTCATTCGCTACCGTGTATGGAAGTCCATCAGAATATATACTTAAAGTCAACAACCTTTTCTACAACAAAACCACAACAACAAAATCGACTAACTCACATTTCTTTAAAACAGTAAAACTGGCGTTGTCTTTGCACCCCATATCATTCTCTTGCACCTATTTTATAGTGGGTCGACTAGGACTCAATGTAGATTAGAACCCAAAACCTTCAGGCCAGCGGGCGAGTGCATAACCACTACCCTACTGTAGGCTCCATATGTAGAAGGGATACATAACTGACTGCAAAGTTGCGGTTCTCTAGCAGCACAGAGAGACCATTTAGTCTATTATTCAGTGCAAATGTGTATCAATGAATGAATGAATCAAGAAATGGTATCACTGTACTATGTACTTTCCCACACATGCTATGTCCCTGTCATCAGCAACCAACGAAGAGTTGACATGTTAATAGACGCAGTTGCACCCTGATTAAAAGTCCGCTTCTCATTACCTCTCAATATTGAATATCTTTCAACTCTACACATCACCCGTTGAATTTGTCTTTCAGTGTATAGATTCCATAACCGTTCTTTTGCTTTGTCCATTTGATTGACAAAGTGTATGCCTAACAAATATATTCTATTCACATTGTTTATTACAACGTGGCCATGTATGGGTTGTATTAACAGTGTGTCATTCAAATATACTTCTTTGGCAGAATGACCTGGAATTAAACATGTATCTCTCATTTGAACATGCATGGCACGGTTTTGAGGTCTACAGTTACACAACATTATTCACCTCTGAATCTGATTCGGTGTATAGAACGTTAAGCCTTTTCGGACAGATCAACAAACGGAACAACCGCATGTGGGTAGCGCATATTAACATTTCCACGATAAATGGGCTTCGAAAAATAAAATAGAATATGTCGCTTGGAATAAAATGTCAGATTGATTTAAGCTTATACAAAAACATATTTATTGCATGATGGGTTATTGAGTGTCTCTAGTGGACAGAGTTCGTGCGGTGTAGTGTCAAACTTTACTAATAAATGAAAACATTTAAATTATTGTAATAAAATAACCTAATACACACACAATAAGTTGTGAATATCTGTCTGTCAATTGAGGTAATGTTCACAGATTTCTCTGTCATTATCTAGAGGCGAATATAATAAAGACGTCACAAATTTAGATAAATGTGTACTAGAGCGTTACTTAACGAAAAGAATATGTTTCTTCAAGAGTCATTAGCTATTACCGTTAATTCCTTTCTTCTTGCTGACACAAATGAACTAACAAAGCTAGCCCTATGAAAAAGACGTGTCACATACATTCTATAGACACCGAGAGTCACTTGAATTGGGCTAAAAGCTGGTATAGCAACCAACAATCTACAAACGTACAAGGAAGCTTAACAAACGCAAAGAATATCTTCTTGCAGACAGCAATGCCAGCTTATGTTACTGTGCACATTTATGGCTGAGAACCAACTTCGAAGTCTAGAGGTTCTATAAAGAATATATGGTCAACATATGGCCTTGTGACCGGCCGTATTAAATTCATTATATACATGACCTCACCCAGCGCCGGATGATGTAAACACCATTATATAATAATGATGTGGTCAGATGGTATTTGAAATCACATCTTGTATTGTGAAGGTCTCCTTGCTAACTGGTCAATAGCTTATGTTTCATTGTGAACAAATTCATGGGGATCACTCTGAAGTGCGCTGCTATTCATTCTAACAGGATCCCCCCCCCCCCCACCCCCCCACCCCAAGTGTTGTATTCAATTTCTTAAAAAACTGAAATACTTCAGGCACTGACTTTTCCTGTATGCGCTGTAGTCCAGGTTCCTTACCACTTCTGTATCAGCACGCTACATCCCTATTTAATGTATTTAGATGAATGACGTTACTTCCCTAAGCATTTCCTTGTACCCATTTTAGGCTGCGTCAACCTCGGGGCCAAGGTCATTAAAATCCGTCTCGATGGGTTAGATGGCAAGAGCCTAGTTATTACTTTACGCCCGCCTCACTACGTTTATGAGCTTTCAGGAAATGAACCAGTTGTGCAATAAGAGGAAACACTATCTCTGTAAAAACAAATATTGTACAGCCGAAACCCTTCATAGAAATCTGACGTTGTAAGACACAGTAACGACATATGTAAAAACTGACTGTGATTATTGCAATAGCTGTGAGAATAATGTACGAAGTTTACAGTTACATGTATCCGAACCGACTATACTTAGTATTTGCATCAAATGGTTTCCAGTAATCATGGGACACAATCAATCAATTGGTCATATTTCTAGGGAAAGAATGCCACATATGTTAGAGATGGATAACTACGTGTGTCATCTTTTGTTGTACCTTAGTTGAATAATTAGTTCTCACTATTTCGCAGAATCCTTAAATCACGTACTGATAATCAACATATTTGAAAACTGAGCGAAAAGCCACTATTGATCAGCATGCCATCGTTTCTTGGAGGATAATATTAAATAGACAAATGTAAGCAACTGCTTGGAAAGAGTAATGGACTGTTGGTCCGTACAAATTGTGTGCGCCGGTGTAACTAAAACTATGTTTTTTGGCAATCACCACTCAGTGTGATAGCCTCCACTGGCACAGTTTGCTGGGGGAAAAAGAACTTTCGTCCGAATAACGGGCACAAAAGATGGCAGCCGCAAAAACATCCTAACGGAGCCTCAGTCACGTGTCAGTTGCGCAATTCCAACGACTTAATTTGTGGTTTTCCGGTGACTTCAACCATCGCCGAGAGATGCTCCCACGCCGCACGCGATATGAATTCCAGAGAAATTTGACTAAAAAGCTCAACAAAATGGGAAAGAGGAAAACGTGCACAAAACAACACAACGTAACGTTTCGGCCAGGCAGCCTTTTTCAAACACAAGTGGACTACACAAACGCGATATGGTGTCGTGGTGGAAGCTGACAGGTAACGGTGTGAGAAAATAAATGTTCAATTTTAGAAAAAGTCGCTAGGTGACAGACAACCTAACCCGGTTTGGTGACAAAGTCTACACGCACTGTGCCCGCGAAATCGGGACAGTCGAGAAGACGCAGCGGGGCGTCACACACTGAAGAGGAGGGACATTGAGAAGTGCCGAGCAGACAGGAACGCACTCAGAAAACAGGGTTGACCGTGTATCTTAGTGCACTTGTATTCATGGCGAGGCGCAGACGCCGTCTGGAGGTGACAGGTTCAATTCCCGGCACGGTAACTATTGCTTTCTATTTTTATGTTGTCTAGTGTGTTCTTCTATCTTTCTACTTCTTTCTACTTCTTTCTATGTGTGTCGTTCACAATACTTTCTGTTACTTGATTAATTCATAATATTTAACGGCCTCAAATAGTTCCCCCCTCTGATTATTTATCAGAAAACAGCGAATGGGAGGGACTGTACGAGATCTGGTTGCACCTAAAGGTCAGACACAGTGCCCTCTGTCGCGCTGAGCGTTTCTCTAAACAGACTGAGAAGCAAAAGGTTCAAATCGTACGAGATAATGAGCACTACATGTTTAAATAATGTACAACACTTAAATGAACCTTATAGTTCTCCATCTTACTTTATATATGGCATAGTTTCTTTCAAGCCGGCTCTATCAATGATGTTTTCATCCCTTGATTACTGGAAATCACGTGATGCAAATCCAAATTAATCAGTTATATAAATGTAAATTAAGTCTTTGTTTATTAATCCCACAAGAATTGCATGAATCAAAACTTTTTATTATATATATTATTATTATTATTATTTCTATGACAATACATTTATATTTCTGACAATGTTGCAGGTAAAGTGTATTAGGCATGCATGTGTCTGTGATGTGTTTGGGTTGCATTATTATTAGTTCTTACTTAGAAAGGATTGACTTCCCTCGAACAAATATTATGCTTGTCGATTAGGGGCCGCGGTGGAATATTAGCTTGCTAGTCTTGATTTTAAATCATCATCATGATGTAAACTGATCTTGACACCGAGGTCGACCCAGCCTAAAAGATATATCAGAAAATGTTGTGCTATGTAAAGTTGTCCATCGAATGACATTTGGTAGGGATGTAGAAATTCTAATACCGAACCTGGCATCCCCTACTGCGCCAACGGTTCGGGCTGGAGCCCACTGGGGAGGATACTATCCATTTCCTAGAAAGAGGAAATGCAACCTAAAAACTGTATGTTACGGCAGAGCAGACCAGTCTCTTAGTCTTGGATGGCAGCTGGCTTACGGGGAAATCTTCTACTGGCGAACAGACAGAGCACTGCTTTTCTGGTCCGGCAGGTTCTCCAGCCAGATTGGTTCCAGACGTACATGTGTTACATTTTCTCTGAAGTAAACAAGTTAGGTCGAGAGGGGGAACATGACGCATGGTCAACTGATGGACTCTGCAATACTGCCTGTGCATTGTGCTGTAGAGAGGTGGAACGTCATCTCTGTTCATAATTGGTCTCGTAAACAAAATGAGAGACAGCATTTACGTGTACTGACAAGAAGAAGTAGCTAGATAGATAGGAACATTATCTGGAGCTGTACTCAGTTGAGGCTAAACCAATAAATCGTGCTCCTAATGAAATAAAGACTCAACCAACTCTTGACTGTCTGCATACATTTCCAACAGTTGTAGAAGTTAGAAATGCTACTGGTGAATTGGCTTCCGGAAAGGACACAAACAGCGACGGAATTCCTACTAATACCATCAGGAGTGGAAAACACATTTTACAAGGGACACAGTTACAATCATTTTGCTCCTACTGTAACAAGGGAAACAACAATATACGGGTATTGATACGTACACAGTCCAGGTTGTTTAGTTTATCCAATGTTTATGAAATCAGAAAGCATAACTTGCTAGAATTCACACCTGCCTGCCATTCTATTAGAATAAAGTGAGTTTTGCACTCACACGTTCGAACTGTCTTCACGTATGTCCATTTAATTGTTTGGCTGTGCTCACTGATGCGCCTTGTATTTGTCAACAAAATAAAGGTAGATGCTTTTGGAACGTTTTCAGTGTAAATATAATGATCTCAAGTTTCTCTTCATACCAGGATGTGTCAAACAATGTCAGGTCATCATCAGTGAGCAGTTTCGATACAGAGCGTTGCTCTCATCACGACACGCCTGAATTTCTATATCGCTAGCAAACTCTCTGCCCTATGTGCTCGAGCCAATACATCGTCTGTCTAGTATCCACCTAAATAACTGCCTGGTTTTGGAAACTCTTCCGTTTAGTTTATAGCGATATATAGTGTTGTCTTATCTCTCCATACACCCTCACATTTCTGTGTACCTCAAACTTTAGCAATCTTTTAAACTGCCAAGGTCCATCTACTGTGTCAACCCCGCTCTGTGATGCTATCACTAACAGCAAATAGCGCCCTAGATTTGTCCGTTTATCACGGCAGATACTGCCAAGGTAAGTGTCAGCCCTGCTCTGTGATGCTATCACTAACAGCAAATAGCGCCCTAGATTTGTCTGTTTATCACGGCAGATACTGCCAAGGTAAGTGTCAGCCCTGCTCTGTGATGCTATCACTAACAGCAAATAGCGCCCTAGATTTGTCTGTTTATCACGGCAGATACTGCCAAGGTAAGTGTCAGCCCTGCTCTGTGATGCTATCACTAACAGCAAATAGCGCCCTAGGTTTGTCTGTTTATCACGGCAGATACTGCCAAGGTCCATCTACTGTGTCAGCCCTGCTCTGTGATGCTATCACTAACAGCAAGTAGTGCCCTAGGTTTGTCTATTTCTTACAGCAGATACTGCCAAGGTAAGTGTCTACCCCGCTCTGTGATGCTATCACTAACAGCAAGTAGCCCCCCCCCCCCCCCCACCCCCACTCCCCATCCAGGTTTGTCCGTTTACCACCGCAGATACTCGCTCCGTGTCGTCGTCTGTGACTTAGATGTAGCGAACGGTCTTCATAATGCTGGATATACATATATAATATATATATATACTCACACAAACATACGCATAAAAAAAACACACGCGCACGCATACAAGGCCTTAAGAGAGTTAACAATATACTTTTACTGATATTGAAAACGTTGGGCGGAACATTACGATCAAATAATTAAAAAGAAAGGACGGAACCAGCAGTGCAAGACCCACCACCTAATGAAAAAAAAAAAAAAATACACACGAAATTTTTGGTCATCAGAAAAAAGTAGAGGTGAAAATCGCTTTCGTTTAGTATCAACATGAATGTTCAGTATTTCTGAATTACCCGATTCCTCTGCAGCTGCAGAAAGTTTTCTCTCGCTTAACATTACTGAGATGGCAATGACGCTCATTTTTGTCATTGTTGTTTGGACAAGTTCGGAGTGTCACAAAGGCAGCCAACTCCTAACGCATACGTCACAATTGATTGTGATTATTGCAATAAGAATAAACATAAAATTCAATTGTTCTTTTGTAAGAACCGACTATACTTGTTGTTTGTATTAGATGATAACCCGTACTTAAAGGGATACAACCATGATCGACACACCCTACATAAAGGGGAAATTACGAGACGAATGTTGTGGGATTGGCATAATATAAAGGTAATCTAAAATATTTTAACATTCAATACTAAATATTTCGTAGGATCAAAAAAGCCAGTATTAACTTGCAAAAAAAAAGGCCTAAAACTAGGCAAAATGTTTTAATTGGTCGATAGCGCTTTCTTTATCTTCTTTAAAGGTAACATCGTCAAATAGCAAAAATCTTAGCAACTGTTTAAGAAGTAAATTGACTAGGGTACTGCTCGCTCATAAGTGGTGTATTTTCCTGAGGAATTTGGTAAATATTTTTGTCAGGTACACAAATTTGTGCCTTATAATTGCAACTGGTATTGTGAGAGGCAAGGTACCGGAATTTAGACGTCCCAATGTGAAAATGTGACACTGTGTTTCTGAAAAAGGCGGTAGTTAAAGAACAACGTGCTCTACTATTTTGATGTCATCAGTTTGACGTCTTCGTAAGGAAGGCCGTGCAATTTTGCTGTCATCTCTTATTGTGCAATTTTATATCTATAGTTGCACGACGATTTACTACAAGTATATGTTTATTTATAATGACTATTACCACTTACACGACTGACTTTCTACCCCACCAGGACATCACACAAGCGATAAACACCCGATGACACAATGAGACACCTTGTGGGTGAGAATCACCGTGGAGAGGTCCCAGAAACCGCGTTCAGCCTTTAGGCCATAATTATGACCAGGCTATATTGCGGCCCCTGGCAAAAGCCATTCTAATCTGTGAGTGTTTCAATGATGTTGCGACAAGAACTACACCGGTGTCCATTGTAGAGACACAGCTTGGGTTCTTGCAGTGTTTGTGACACTTTTAAAAATACAGATGGTCGTCCTCAGATCTCTTAACTAGTATATGGGTGGCATCTGTGGAATAGCGAGTTTCAGTCTAGGATATCATAATGTCACACATCATACAGCTACGAAAACTGCTGGTATAATGTAGTAGTACTAGTAGTAGTAACTAGTCCTGAGATAGCAATAGTTGTAGTAGTAGGAGTAGTAGTAGTAGTAGTAGTAGTAGTAGTAGTAGTAGTAGTAGTAGTAGTAGTAGTAGTAGTAGTAGTAGTAGTAGTAGTAGAAGTAGTAGTAGAAGTAGTAGTAGTAGTAGTGTTGGTGGTGGTGGTCCAGGTTAGAAAAACAGTAAATTAAAAATCTTCATTTACGCCCTTAAGTGCATCGGGCGAAATACACACACACACACACACACACACATATATATATATATATATATATATATATATATATATATATATATATATATATACAATATAATTCAGTAGCTTCATCAGAATAGGGTGATGAGTGGGATAAAAACAATGTATCATGTCATATTTAAACTAGAGATACTGGTCTCGTGTAAGAACAGCAATCCCTCATAACATATAAAAACTAGAGATAATGTCTCACTTGAGAACAGCAATGCCTCATGTCACATAAACACTAGAGATAATGTCTCACTTGAGAACAGCAATGCCTCATGGCACATAAAAACTAGAGATAATGTCTCACCTGAGAAAAGCAATGCCTCATGTGACATAAAAACTAGAGATACTGGTCTCATGTGATAACTGCAATGCATTATATCATTTGCAAACTAGAGAAAATGTCTCATGTGAAAACAGCAATGTCTCATTGCATATTCAAACAAGAGATACAAGTATCATGTGATAACAGCAATGTCTCATGTCACATAAAAACTAGAGAAAATGTCTTACGTGAGAATAACAATGCTCATGTTATATAATAACTGAATATACTGCTCTAACGTGAGAACAGCATTGTCTCATGTCAAATAATTGTCACAAGAGTGTAGTGTCACGTGTCTAATCTGGCGTCACTCCTTATCATATAAGGCGTGCAAGACACTGTGAAATTGCAAAATATTGTGATGGTGGTTTGTTTTGGTCTAGGCGGCAAACCTGCAGCTCCAACAATCATCCAACACTAGTCCACGGATAAGGTAACTCACATTATGGGCAACAACAAACTTCCAGGGCACAAGTTGATTAGACGTCCTCACCACTTTCAAAGCTCATAGCCTGGAAAATACCACTGTCTCAGTCAAACACATTACTAAGAAATCTGATTGAATATCAATACACACAAACAACTTAAAGGAAAAGAAACTTTAAAACAAGTTGTCAGCAAAGTCAATTTTAAATAAAAATCAGAATACATCAACATGAGAAATCTGAAGTGACTGACAAATGGAAAAGACCGACATAAAGGAAAGACATAAATAAAGCCTCTGATATTCAAGATCGTACCAGAACTGATACAATTCAACCATCAAGCTCATCATGGTAACTAAGTGATGTGAATGTAAGGGCAAGCCTTTGGCACAGTTTCCGGATGTCTGCTCAAGTCGAAACATGACTACTTAGCTGACAATTCCAGGTAATACTTGAATCTCTCCCTTCCACAGTCACAAGGTAGAATTTTACAGGGCGTTCCTTCATTGCAGAAAATTGGCAACACAGTGAACATTACAGAACGTCTTGTCCACTATGCAGTGTAATACATATATATGCGCGCGCGCGTGTGTGTGTGTTTGTGTGTGTGTGTGTGTTCAGTAAATGCCTCTGATTTAAACTGTTACTCTTTATAATCCCAGGATGCGTGTAGAATAACAAGAAATCTGTTTCACCCTGAAATAAGCCTAACAGTTTTAGTAAGGTTTAGGCGACTGCTGACGGCGGTCTAAAGAAGTCAGATCATTGGTTGCGGCACCTGATGGTGATGTCAGTTGCTCAAGTGACATCTATAGGCTGTACCTTGTTGGTGGTGGGCTTGGTGATGGCACTGCCCTGTTGAAACAATTGGGTTTTGATCCTGATGTGACTCCCAGACAAGCCCGTTCTTTCAGGATCAACCAAACATCGCATCCTGTGGATACAATGAAAACAAACTTTGGACAACGAGAAATCTATGTGCGCTCTCATCCATCTCCCATATCACACACCACTCAGTTATAGGCCTTCAGATGACAGTGATTGGCATTTACAGAAAAGAACATAGCCCTGATAGTAAATAATTAACAGATCCCACACATAAGCTAAGAATCGACTGCAGTAAAGATTACTACGTTACTCTGCTCTAGAGAAGGTAGCGACCAGTACTTTATTCTCGAAGCAGAAAGAAAAGAGAATACGAACAAATACCCACTGTCCATCTTCTCTCAGCAAGCCATATTTACGTACGTCACTAACCGGCTGCGGGTATGCAGAAGTGCGCGTGCAGTTCGGCAACTGACAAAACAAAGCAGGGTCTTTTATTCTTTCACTTTAAAAAGTATTAAACCTTTCACCACATACTGAGAAGAAGTACACAGGGGAGCATGCCCATCGGGGTCCACCGATCATCAGTTTAAAGATCCTTTGTCGACGAGTGTTTTGGCCCTTAACTCCCAATACGATCTCAGAAGGTGGACCCGACCTGGTCAGGACACTAGGCCTCGATCTTCCCCTGCTGAGCTTTATCGGACTCGACAGGGACAAGACGATATGGTGACTTTGCAACAGGTGTGGTGAGATCTGGTGTTATAATATAGATGCGGTAGCAATTTAGATCAGTCGACTACCTTAACGCAAATAGTGAGAAGCTTATCTTTGGTTCATCGAAGAGGTTTAGACTTTGGCATTTGGCAGAGAGACACTGGCAGGCATGTATCGGACACTTTGGCTTTAAGGAATAAGAAGCTTCTCTCCACTAATTGCTCGGACAAAGTCTATTGAGGCTCATCCCCGACGACGTTCCGCTGCGTCAAAAGCCAGCTTAAAGCTCTTATACCAGCTTCCTAGAGATCGAACATGACATCTAGGCAGTACGAAAAGCTCTCGCACCGATTGTCTATAATACACATTACAATTTTGAGGTACATTTACATGTACCTGCCACAAATATACACATTTGTTATAACTGACATGTAAAGCTGGACAGGATTGGATTGGATTTTTTTACCCCACCAGGACATCACACAAGCGATAAACACCCGATGACACAAAGTGCCACCATGCGGATGAGGATCACCGTGGAGAGGTCCCAGAAACCGCGTTCAGACATTTGGCCATAATGATGACCTGCCTATATTGCGGCCCCTGGCAAAAGCCAGAGTGGGGCTTCAAATAACAAAAAATAACGTCCTAAGAAGGACGAAAAGCAGTAATACGCAAAAAAGCTGGACAGTATAAAAGTCTACAGTTTTTTCCCAGCAGTTGCAACATATTTTAGGTTTGATGTTATCCTTCTAGAAACGTTGACACATCGATAAATAAGTGAGTTTATCTCAGTCCTAAAGTCCTGCGATGCTTATTAGTACAGGAAGCGTCGATCCAGCTAAGAAGTGAGCACTAAATGTTAAAATAATTTACAACATTAAATTACCCTTATAGTTGTCTATCCCCAACGTATGTGGTATCGTTTCCCTTCGAAAAAACCCTACTGATTGTTGTGTCCCTTGATGATTGGAAAAAGCGTAATACAAATATAAAGTGCAATAAGTTCAGGTAAATGTAACGTTAAAGTGCGTATGTTATTTCCAACAAGTATTGCAATAATTACAGTCAATTTTTACAATTCCTTTTTTTAGTCATTTTTTTCATTTTTGACACCAACGTCCTTTTTTTTTTTGGAATTTTGCAGTGGATAATAAGATTTGTATTAATAATTCGTATAACTATATCATCTACTCAGACAGCATATTTGCTGAAAGCTCGTATACGTATCGGGGCTCAGGTATAGTAGTGGCTAGGCTCTTGTATTCTGGCTCTCAACGTACTGGTTTTAAAACCTCAATGAGTCGGATTTTTATGTATAACCTATACGACTGCGAGGTCAGTCCAGCCTAAAATGTGTACCAGAAAATGCTTTGGGAAGTAAAGTTACTAAAACCCAGAAACATGTTATTATATAGAGGTCACCCGATTAACATCACATTTCTAGTCGTATAGCTGGTGATATTTGCATAGACTCGTCTCAACTTGCTTTTTTTTTTCCACCTACGTTGCTGTACATGCGAATCGCGACTGTAATTAACACCCTCATAGGTGGCACTAATTCAGCTAGTGCATTATCAGACATGTTTGACACAGGACGATGGTTTTGTACAGCACACATGCTAGAACATCCGTTGTGTTTCTGAAAGTACAATACTTTCATTAATCCATTTATCGTCCTTTTGTGTCACGATATTTCACATTGCTCTCGCAGTCTATTCCCTCATTCTGCTCTATTATGTGCAAACAATTCAATATCATGGATGGAATCCAGTCCAGCAGCTTTGGCCTCTCTCACCAATGTTCTTTTTTTTTTCTGGACGTCCTCGCTTCTTTATTCCGTCTATTTCGCAGGCTAGTGCCTGTTTGATGATTCTTTGCTTGTGTCTTTTAAGGATGTTTCCATTATTGGGCTTTCGTCTCTGATGACTGTTGGTTCTATTGGTTGCCAATACATCTTTCGTATTTCTTCCCCCCACTTAAATGTATACCATTTTAATTTGATAATTTCCTCAGGCATTTTTTTTTTTTCAAATGCATTAAACTGTCGCGCCACCTTCCCCTGGCTTATGTTGCGATAACACTTGAATTTGGACATAGTAAAATTCAGAGTTCCATACTTTCCATATTCACTTTTCTTGCTGCGATATGATGAAATGTTTAATGTCAGAGCTGTTTCCGGACACTTCATCTCTTGCTGCAACAAAATGATAGAATATCTTCTGTAATAGTTGTTTCCGGACAATTTATCTCTAGCTGCAGCGATATGATGGAATGTGAACTGTTATAGTTGTTTCCGGACAATTCATCTCTAGCTGCAGCGATATGTTGGAATGTCTACTGTTATAGTTGTTTCCGGACAATTCATCTCTAGCTGCAGCGATATGTTGGAATGCCAACTGTTGTAGTTGTTTCCGGACAATTCATCTCTATCTGCAGCGATATGATGGAATGGCTACTGTTATAGTTGTTTCCGGACAATTCATCTCTTGCTGCAGCGATTTGATGGAATGTCTACTGTTATAGTTGTTTCCGGACAATTCATCTCTCGCTGCAGCGATATGATGGAATGTCTACTGTTATAGTTGTTTCCGGACAATTCATCTCTCGCTGCAGCGATATGATGGAATGTCTACTGTTATAGTTGTTTCCGGACAATTCATCTCTCGCTGCAGCGATATGATGGAATGGCTACTGTTATAGTTGTTTCCGGACAATTCATCTCTCGCTGCAGCGATATGATGGAATGTCTACTGTTATAGTTGTTTCCGGACAATTCATCTCTCGCTGCAGCGATATGATGGAATGTCTACTGTTATAGCTGTTTACAGACAGTTCGCTCTTACCAGTGGCGTAGCAATGTCATGTAGTATATGATAAACATGTCCTATCAAACCCTATATTCATATATATATATGTAAAACAGACGATACAAATATCCGTTTCTCCTGAGTGGTTGTTTTGCGATATTTTAGCTCCCATTTACATATGTTCATTTCCAAAACTTGAATTAAGAAAAAAACTATACAAGGATACATTCCATAAAATATATGTTGTGTATGTCTCAATCAGTCTGTGTAGTGTGTGTGTGTGTGTGTGTGTGTGTGTGTGTGTGTCGTGTATTTGTGTGTATACACACACACACACACACACACAACATAGACTACACAAAATCACTAAGACACACACGTTACACATTTTGTTGTTTTGAAAACACATATATTTGCTTAATTCTTACACTTTCTTTTACAGCACGTCAGTTCCACCACTCAGGAAAAACGGATATTTCTATCTTCTGATTTTTTAGCAGACGATATTTGAATAAATCACGGATATAAAAGACAGATGGAAAAGTCCTGAGCAGGTTTGGTCATCGGTAATCGTCATCTATAAATACAAATATCAAATCTTGTCAACATCTTTTACATGTATACCTATCTAAATGTGTATTGTCTTCTACACTTAGAGGTATCGAATCTTCTCCCGTCACAAATAATAAAAATTTCGAACATCTTCAGAAAAAGGGTCACATTCACATTCAGAAATGGCCGGCATGAAAGGATATTTATGTCAATGACCTTTACTGATATCGAAGGAACTCTTGACAACATCGTCCTTTCGCATTTTGCTGCATTCATTGAAATCATCAAGATAGTTTTATACTTAGGTGCAGCAAAATGCAGCTGCCAATCACTGAGGGAAGACCCACAAAGAAAACCATTAAGTGTATACATGTACGTAATATTCTAGACATAAAGACAATAAATAACGCATTCGTAATTTTCTATGGTATTTTTAATAGCAAATGACATGTTTTGCATGTGTGGCATTGAAACCGAAAAAGGAGCATGCAAAGGGATGGTGATAATCTGCTAATTTATCTCTGTTACCAAACACATGGCCTCCAGTTTTATTATAATTGTTGAAAATGGGAGGGGTGGGGGTGGGGTTTGGGGGTCCTCAAAAGACGCTAATTACCTGGAACCCCTTGAATCGATGCTTGCAACTCTGTATGAAACATACATGTCTCCTCCTTTCTCAGCATGCTCTATGAGTCAGTTATAATTACGACATGTGTGCACATGTGCTTCTCAAGCCAGCGGGAGGCAGCGTGACTGCCTCCACCTCCATTCTCAGACTAAACTTTGCTTTGCAGCACTTAGTGGCGTTAACTCGCTTTTGCTATAAGCACCCAGACACTTCGTTTGCCTCTCAACACAGAGCTATCTGTATAGATGGCAACAACATGAATATGAGAACATGTATTTAGCAAGAAAACCATTGTAGATTTAATTTTACAGACGATAATGTTTAGTACTATTTTAGTCCCGGTGTAATGTTGACCATATCAACAACAGAGTGCAGATTGGTCCATACAATGACGGTCTAGCCATATGTGCCTAATACGCCCGAGCGGCGTTGAAAAGGTTACTCTTCTCACTATTTTAATCATGCATGTAGAAATACAAGATATTACATTAGTTAAAGGACAATATATCTCTCCCAGCACGGCAGTTACAGAAAATTACTTCAAGTACAAAGACAATACATATATATATATATGTGTGTGTGTGTGTGTGTGTGTGTGTGTGTGTGTGTGTGTGTGTGTGCTAGCACAGCAGTTCAAAGATTTTACTTTAAGTGGAATGACTACAAATGTCTCCTAGCACGGCTGTTACAAGACATTACTTCAAGTAGACAGACAATGTATATGTACTAGGAAAGAAGTTAAACGATATTACTTCAAGTGGAAGGACAATATCTATCTACCAGCACGGCAGTTACAAGATATTATTTCAATTACAAGGACAATATATGTGTTCCAGCACTACAGTTACAAGATTATGTTTCAAGTGGAAATGCAATATATATTTAAAAGCACGGTAGTTACACGATATTGCTTCAAGTGGAAGGACAATATCTACCAGCACGGTAGTTTCCTTGTAAAGGAAACTGCGTCCTGATTTTAGAGATATTTGGGCGCTCATATATTACTGCTTTTACACACACACACACACACACACACACACACACACACACACACACACACGCATGCACATACATACGTACACACACACATCTACACAAACATTGCTTGCACACACAATCACACGCGCGTGCATGTACACACACATAAAGTATGTTTTTGAAAGGTATTTGTGTAAGCCCTTGCCAAACAGTTTAATGTTTAGGTTTTATTATTAGGCATGAGTGTATTCACAGTGTTCTAGTTATACTATTACATATGTTACATATGTCTGTACTCCACAATGTTGTAAATATACTATAAGACAGGTGTGTATCCCACAATGTTCTGATTATACTTTAAGACAAGTAGTATCCCGCCATGTTCTTAAACAATAATAGGAACATGATATAACATCTGAAAATGTAATGCAGAACGCAATAACCAAGTTTCCAAAGTGTATCGACGCAATACTATTTTTAGCTTCTTTTACATTATATTATGGTGATTTCGTGTCAAAACTAACGTTCTCAACCTCTTTTCGTTCCCACTCCTCATTAAATACATACAGCAATATGTTTATGTAGTTCCAATAGGCAAAACTATGGTAAGACATGCAGAGAACAGACTGGCACCTTTCCACAGCAGTCACTGTATTAGTACACTTACCAGATAAATTTGTCAGGTCGATGACCGCTCGCTCCGCTGAAATGGAAAGATCATGTCTCTCAACTTACAAGGACATTTCTCGATGCCTATTTTAGTATAGGTCGAGATTTTTCTGAGTGATCCCACTGTGACTCCTCAGTTGTCGGAGTTTCGCTGTAAATTCACTGTGAAGTTAGGGAAATACAATCGATCCTTTGCTCAAGTAAGTGCAGTATAGGTTAGTAAAACCGGTGTTTC
>CAJHNH020003667.1:0-21053 GCA_905116865.2 Candidula unifasciata
ATTCGACATTCTTGAGTATTGGATCTTAGTAATCTTTCAGGCGGAAGAAACTATTACTTTTGCGGTTTCTAGCGGTCGGAATTTCTGAAGGAGATTTCTAACCAGACAACCAGACGCCATATTGCATTCGGAATACCCCAGAAATGGGTCAAACATCAGACAGGAAATTATTAACTAGGAGCGGACATAATTTGTTGTGGTTCTTTTCAATAATTATCCATACGAAGCAGAGACTTGCAGTCAATGACTTTCTCTGCAAAATGTGTTTTGGTAATCCTAGCCATAGTTTCAGTTTTTATTTAAAAATGCACACTACATCTGTAAACGGTTTTGTCAGCAGCGAATCTGAAACAATTGTGCTTAAAACTGTAACTCTAAAGAAAGCAGAAACAAATACATATTTTGGTGGCAGATCGCTATGAATCGGGAAATGTTATCGTGTCTTTCCAATGAGACTGGTCGGAATACCAGTACATTCTCTAGATATTCAACAAAAGAGACCATCAGTCTGGCTGCTGACTGGATGTTGTCATGCCATGATTAAACATGCTTGCTATCAGGGACTCGGGTATAGGTAGCTGTATGATCATTAGGGTATCGCTGCTTTGAAAGGTGTGTGATGATTAAACATGCTTGCTATCAGGGACTCAGGTATAGGTAGCTGAATGATTATTTGGGTATCGCTGCTTTGAAAGGTGTGTTTGAGCAGCAATGTGCATTTGGGCATAGTATGGAAAAGGAGCTGAGATATAATATAAATGGGGAGGGGGAAGGGGGCGGTGTGATTTGGTTACACTGACGGTTTATTGAAGTCAATAAAAGATATTTTTTTTTCCCCAAGATTATCAGTTCGTCTAGTTCTGATTTAAGCAGTCTATTTGCCTTTACTGCGTTTTTTGGTTTCCAAGATTTGAATCGGTGGTGCCCGAAAAGGTCCTTGTCTGTGGTCGGAATTCAGTCCCAAAATTTGTAACATTTCTTCTAACTATTACGGCTCTGCGTTGACCCTGCCTCATAAATGCATCTACCCAGAAAGTTCCCATTATTGATGGGGAAGGAAAGGAGACGAGGAAGGGTAGGGAGCATCTTGCTAATCATGTTATAGATTAAAATATCTCAACATCTAACACCTCACACCCAAACGGAGGTATCTGCTAAGATACTTTTGAAACAACATCTAACACCTCACACCCAAACGGAGGTTTCTGCTAAGATACTTTTGAAACAACATCTAACACCTCACACCCAAACGGAGGTATCTGCTAAGATACTTTTGAAACAACATCTAACACCTCACAACCCAAACGGAGGTATCTGCTAAGATACTTTTGAAACAACATCTAACACCTCACACCCAAACGGAGGTTTATCTGCTAAGATACTTTTGAAACAACATCTAACACCTCACACCCAAACGGAGGTATCTGCTAAGATACTTTTGAAACAACATCTAACACCTCACACCCAAACGGAGGTATCTGCTAAGATACTTTTGAAACAACATCTAACACCTCACACCCAAACGGAGGTTTCTGCTAAGATACTTTTTGAAAAGTGTCAACATTCTAGACTTCTTTATCTTCCTCTGTTTTTCTGCCCTCAAAATGAGAGTAGCTACTTTGTATTGCAGTTTTTTTAGTCAGAGGCACTGGAATCTAGAAACCCTGTCCTTGGGGGAAAAAGGGGGGGGGGGAGGGGCAGAAGGTTCAGCCCGTGTAAACTTGCAAGGAGCTTAGCTAACCCCTCCAACCGAGCAAATAGTTGTTTATTGATTTTTTATTTCAGTTTATATATACATATGTATATAATTTATCATACAGCATTTTGTTAGACGCCATTCAGATGTTATTATTAAAAAATTAAGCAAAAATTAGGTCAAGTGAGGTCGTCCCGCGGAAAATGTGTATTGTTGCTGAAATCGATTCCCTCCCAATACACCCCATCTTCCATGTCTTCTTTGTATCGACGACCCTACTATTCTTATAATCTAAGTACAAAATATCGACTACAGTTTCACTTCTTTCAAAAAATTTCGATTCTCCACTTGCCCTCCAGAATTCTTTTGTTAAACTAAAATCCTCATATATATATATCTTTGTGTGTATATAAATGTAGCCGATATATATATATACATATATGCGCAGTGATTGTAAAAACTTTGCAACCATTTATTGAAACTAAACAAGGATAAGATGTTACACAAAATTACTTTTCAGACTATCATAGAAGTTTTTCATGACATTAATTATGCCAAATGTTTGCACAAAATTTTTTTTTTCTAAAAGCTAAGTTTCATTACATTGAATGATTTTTTTTTTTTTTTTAAATCTCAAGTATAATTGTGAACATTGTGTGTATATCTTTCACAGCTAGAAGAAAGTTTTGACAGATGAGAACAAGAACAGCGAACTGCATCTCCCTAAGAGGCAGGATTAGATGGAAAAGATGACACGTTCGTTAATTATCCGTACTTGAAATAAGTTATAACAGAATCAGGAATAATTACCAAACGCGTCTACAAAAGAAGAACTATGGCAGACGTGTGGGTGATCATCGTAGATTCAAACAATTTACAGAAATGTGAGCCTCAATAACTCAATAACTAGGTGGCTGTCTGTCAGGCCGACAGTTTTGAATTCAGATTCATATAGGGGCGATTAATGATTCAGCCTTCAAATGAATGCCAGTAAATGATTAAAGGAGTAAAGACACCAGACAAGAAGATAGTAACACTTGGTTGATTTAACGCATCAACAATCAACACTCAATAGGCCATACTCATATTGAATAGATCCTATATACATCAAGACGTAATGTTAGTTGGCTCATTAGATTAGCCAGCAACCCACAATTAACCCAAGCTCCATTCTCATTTCAGAAAATCTTAAAATTGGAATCCTTTCCATCAGGTTTGCTAATCTCTCTTGCAAATATTTAGAGAAATACACCCAATGGCTTTAAAAATTAGTGTGTGTATAAGATTGCTGGGGGAAAATTTGCAATTTTATTTCGATTGCTAACAAAAAATGTTGAGCTTCTGTTCTGATTGTGCTTTTATTTGCCAATGGGTCTTTCGTAATTTTAATTTTTTTTTTTTTCTAGAAAAAAAAAAAAAAAAAATACGAAGCCGGCCAATGACGGTGGTAAACTTCCCAAACAGTATTAGAGGAAAATATTCTTGTCGCTGCCTTATGGCATATTAGACGTATGGTACCAGCCCTGTATTTGTATTTGGCCGTATTCGGTTGGTCTTGACTTCCTAATCTTCTGTTTCATCTTCTTTTTTTTCATCTTTAATATTATCGTCATTTTTATCATCATTATAAGTTTCTTCTTCTGCTTCTTTCAATCATAGTCGTCGTCATCTTCTTTTTTATCTTCTTCCTTTTTTTTTTTTTTTCCTGTACTTCCTTCCTTTTTTTTCTTTTCTCCTCCTCCTGGTCAATCTCCTCCGTTGTTTTTTTTTAATTCTTTCTCCTCATCTTTCTTTTCCCTTTTCTCCTCCTCCTCATTCTTCTGCTCCTCCTTCTCTTTCTCATGTTTATTCTCCTCGTGCTACTGTCTTTTTCTATGCACATTTACTTCTGGATTAACGGTTGGCATAAAACGAATAGAACCTTGATATCGCCGTGTATTTTTCTGTGGTTATTGTAGTTAGAGCAAAGCAGTGTAAATATATTTAGGGATGTATTTATGTTCTTCACTGCACGTTAATCAGATGTGGATTCAGTATTTACGGCTATGTGAATTTCCTCACCAGTTCCAATAGTCCAGTAATTAATGTATAATCATCATCATGTAGCAGGTCCTTTGCAGAACGTCGCTCTCATCACAGTCGGCCTGTCAGAAACTCGGTCTCTTGTCAGTTCTCCCGCCTCATGAACTTTTACCAGCAGAGATCCCATAGAATAATTAATTGATTCACTCCATTTTGTATCTTGGGCTAATGACAGATAAAGTAAAGGCTGCTGTTTTCATTTTCATTATTTCAACATATCTATTATTCAGTCTGTGGTATCTTACCTCACTTATTGCCGTACTTCTTGGAAAGTGATTATTTAAAAAAAAAAAAAAAAATTATACCCGTACCATTATGTGTGTACGTTTGCTGTTTAGTTGTAAGCAATCAGAAATGTCCGTAAACTTAAAACAATTACCACATATCTGTGTACATATGTCGAATGCACATATATTAACCCAGTAGCTTTTTTTTTTTTCTATGCCTGTTGTTTTAATTTTATTTTAATGTTAACCTTGCATTTCCTTGGCAGGTCACGCAGCCACTATTCTTCCGTTCAACTGTCGGTCGTGCTATCTTGCAGTTGAGTTTTGTCTACAAACACTTGAGTTCGGAGTTGGGTCATATTTACGGATCCATTTTCAGTGGACCCCTACAAAACAGCTTGATGATCTGGACTTCGCCGGTGTTATTTCGTTTCTGTCCCACTCACGGAATCAGATGCAAAATAAAAAATTATATACTTGCTGCGAGGTCACAACAGCTAAGTCTGAAAATCCATAAAGGAAAGCAAAAAACATGAGAATAAATCAAGCAAATTATGCAAATAGTAATTTAGTTTCTCACAATGGTATCCAATCCAAACAGTGGAGTCGTACACCTATTTGAGCAGTAATGTAGATAAAGATGGGCGGGATTGACAGAGACATTTATAGACGAATACAAAAGGCAAGAGGAGCTTTAATAGCACTAGGAAATTTGTGGAGGTCAAAAGAAGTTAAAACTAATAATAAACTTAAAATGTGTAATTCTAATGTCAAACCAGTACAGTTGAATGCAGAGGAAACATGGAGAACAACTGAACTACAAACGTATCATCAAGACTTCACCTCTTGGGATGCAATTTCTTATTATTATTTTAAAGCCCCCCACCCTGACTTTTGCCTGGGACCCTGAATATAGTCGGGCTATAAATATGTCCTAGCCATAGATATGGCCTAAACGGCTGAAAGGGGTATATGCTCCAATGGGGAATAGGAGGACAGAAGAAAAAGACTCCATACGTCAGTTGGTGCTCAGACCATCTCTTCAGCAAATAGATCTGCTACCCGTAGGGGTTAAATTTGAGACAATAGATTTCATTTCACAGGCCTGATCTCTGGACAGAACATCTTTTGTCCTGTCAAGAGCGTTGCACAAGGACCAAACTCCATAGCTCCGGCGATGATCTTCATGGATCTTATAAAAATGCACTCGTTAACCCGAATGACACAGATGTAAACCGAATCAACGACCTCCAGAGCTAAAGGCAAACGGTTTGCTCACTTCGCCTAGGAGACTCCCAGTCATCTCAACGCGGACTCGAACCCGTGTCTTCCGAATGAGAGTGCAACTCTCTTTCTGCTGTGCCAACTTCTCTTTAAAATAAACTTCTGGTTCGATGTCGTTTGGAACCCACAACCTTGGAGCTGTCAGGCTAGCCTCTGGCTACTACACTACCGCATCTCCCTACTTACCTTTAATAAGGCACAAGAAAATGCTAAGAAACGTCAAATTTGAAAGCTCCATTGGTGTCAAGCATTTATTCACACATCAATCTGAAAAAGGGAAAAAACAAAAGTATGTCAACATTTCTAGCGAAGTGTTCGGTACCTCTTTTGGAATACATAGGTAGGCTAATAGAAATGTTAGAAGCATTATTTATCCTGTAATCTTTTCCTTGTTTATCTTGGCGAATTGTTGGGGTTTTTTTAACTTTTTTTTTTTTTTTTTTCGGTTGGCACCCCCTTAAAACTATGGCACTAAAACGACAACTGATAAATTGCGTGTATATACCAACCCTCTGCTACCAATGCCAAACCTGGCCCCTAACAAGAGCACAGGAGAAAAAGATCACGACGAGCTAAATGAGATGCTTACGTAAGGCTGCCAATGTCACAAGGAGAGACAGAGTTCGAAACGAGAACATTAGATCAATTGTAGGAACCGCACCATGCCTGCAATACATAAAGAAGCAACAAATAGAGTGGTTTGGCCACTTGATGCGAATGCAAACCGACCAACTGCCTCTACGAGCATACAACGAACAGCACTACTGCCCTAGAGTAAGAGGCAGACCGAGAGTACGATGGATAGACAATATATCAGAGATCCTGGGGCAACACGGACTAACAACAACACGTGCAACACACCTGGCCCAGGATAGAAAACTGCGACTCCCCACTACGCTGTGAGGCAATTGTGGACAAGACAAGACAAGACAAGACCCCCTTAAAAACATGGAAAGACCCCTCTTCGCCTCCAACTTTAAAATAAATATTATTAAAAATAGGAGGGTGGTGAAAAAAAAATATATATATATAATGCCCTGTCGGCATGAACTTGGAGAAAAACATCCACATAAATCAAGGTGTCAGATAACATCAAAGAAACAATCACATCAAAGAAACAATAACATCAAAGAAACAATCACATCAAAGAAACAATCACATCAAAGAAACAATAACATCAAAGAAACAATCACATCAAAGAAACAATCACATCAAAGAAACAATAACATCAAAGAAACAATCACATCAAAGAAACAATCACCAACAACTGGTAATTTAGTATCTAAATGTCGGTCCGATGGTTGACAGTTTTGTGTTGATGATGTCTGCTATTGTTAGTCTGATAATGGACAAGGCACAAGAGATATTTTTCTCCACATCAACTGGCAGAGTTGTTGTGTTTTTAAGACTGCTAAATATGAAAATCTGGATTCACAAAGGTATGTTGAGGAAAAGATAAGACAATAAACCTAACGCTTATCTCTAATTGGTAGCATGACGGTGCATTTTAAGATATTCCACCCAAAATAAAACCAAATCTAAAAGTATGCAATGGTCTTTAAGCCTTGAGCTAAATTTCCGCTCAAATGTTTCTTCTTGGATAGATTGCAGCACTTAGTGTCAGTAATGCAAGGATTTCTGATTAACTTTTAAGACAAGTCATCGAAATGGAGGTCGGTAAAATGCAATCTAAACTCCTCTATCAAAAAATGTAAGTATAACTGAATGTTGACTGTAAGTTCATTATTTTTACCCCTCCCCCCCCCCCATCCCCACTTTTTTCCACCCCACCCCCGAAAATCCCCCCCCCCCCCCCCTAAACAGCTCATTAGGACGAGGAGAAGATAGAATGTTCTTGGATTCAGTTCATCGTTTCCAATCTTAATTTTTTTCCTCCTGTCTTAAGCTCTGATTGCACCATAGAATAAAAAGGTTTTGCCATTTGTTAGTGAAGTTTTATATTCAAATAATTCAAAGGTTTAAAAACAAAATCCTTTCGTTGAAAAGACAAATAAATTTCCAGAAATGTCTGGTGCAAAAAGTCTTTTACTTATAAGAAAGACTTGGATCTTAACTTGCACAATCGAGCTAGCCTATGTTCATTATGTAACAAGTGGAAATCGGTATCAAAAAGCAGAACATGGTGTCTGGTTTCGTCGACCGAGTCACCCATTGGCTTTCCGGTAGACGACTTCGTCGCCTCTAAGGACAGTATTTGAGTCTGTCTCCTCTGATCGCATCAACCCTGCAGGAGTCATTTTCAGGGCTGTTGGTGGCGTGCAAGTCATTTTATATAGCGCACATAACTTAGTCACACTTATATCCGAAAGCTCCCCCTTCAGGAATGCTAGTTGAATGTGACAATTTTTTATACCCCCTCCCCCGCGCCCTCCCCCAGCAAAGTACGGCGAGCAACGTCGGGTGTGAAGGTCATCACAGAGGTCATAAATGGGTTTTGTGTTCAATGAGCTTGATTTTACAAAATTCCCCACTATTGTAAATTTGATCAGTCGATCGTTCGGATTTCCTGGCAAAGTTTCAGTTGCTAGGACCTGTCTGTGAATTACGCAATGAGTTCCAATTATGTATGGGCCTGTTTTATTAAACCACTTTTAAAAGACCAAAAGCGATAACTTAAAATAACTGGAGCCCATATGTACAAACACCCACTACTTTTGCCACCAGCAGTTAATTTTCTTAGGGTTGGAGCAAAATATCAAATGTTAACGACAACAAACCATAGGCTTCTGACTGTGTATGTGTGTGAAAATGTAGGAAAAAAAGCATTTTTTATTTTTTTATTTTTTTTTAATCCACGAAGCTACAACCTACTATTAATTAACAGCATTAAGCCAAATCAGTGGTTTCATTATACTAGATTTTAAAAAAGCGCTTCACAGTCCTGTCAGAAAGACATATTCTTGTTAACTTTTCCTGACATACGTCACTTAGCTGGGAAACTGCAAGGTTTCATGAGCGTCTCTCGAATTAGGAAGTTTTACTGTCATTTTTTTTTTTTTTTTATAGTAAAGCCAATTCATCTGAGGTTTCAGTAACCCTTTTATTCATTTGACTGAAAGCACCTGGCTTTATCCACTTTAGTGAGTTTAGTTAACTAGCAATATATTCTGCACCTTTATTTATTGACCCTTTGAACACTGACTGTACTTATATGCCTTTCAAAACAGGTCTCATTGCATCATTACAGAGAACACAAGGGCAGACAACACTCTAGAGTTGTTGCTTGCCCTTGCTGTAGAATAACGTAAAACTGAACGCAATATAGTCATCGTTGTAAAATCATTTCTTTGGCAAAGACATTATCATTATATTTGAATCTTTGAAAAAAAAGCACTCTTAAAAGTGCAATACATTTTTTTTTTCAAAACTAACACTACCAAAATGTATGGCAAATAAATGAAATGTTTACTTTGAATTTGAATATGCTTTCATATCAGTCACGACGCGAAATAGAAAGTCTAGCGATTCATTTTATCTAGAATGTGTTCTTAATTTATAATTAAATGCACTTGTTATCCTGTAAGATTGTGACTAAGTAGTCCTTGATTGTTCGTTACTTAAATAGTTTTTAAATAAACTTTTATTTAAATTTAAACTGAGAAAAACCCAACATTCGGCGTAACAGTGGACATATAGTACCGGCTACTGGTATACGGTAGCTTAGTCATATCTGACAAAGACCTGCCAGTATACACTGAACATAAGAGATAACATTCAATATTATTTATTCTTAAATATTTACAGAATCTCTGGTGCAGTTAAGTTGTTCCGCTCTACTTCAACCCTTTACCGTTATTACAAAATATTATTTATAGTACAAAAATCCCCTCCTACCATCTTCTGAAATGACCCTACTAACTCGACCTCTGCCGTGAATTAAATATAACCAAGTAACAAGTGCCCTAAACCCTGGTTGGACCTAAATGTGGGGCATGATATGCGAACATTAGTAGAATATTCCGACAAAAAAGATCATACAGGAAATGGTAATACCGCTCAACGAAGTGTTTAATGGAAAAGGTTTAGCATTGAAACCACCAGCGTGAAAAGACATGTAATCTCATTATATTTCACTCATAGAATTTGATTATGCAACCATTTTGAATACGCTAGTGTGACCTCAGGTTTTTTTTTTTTTTTTTTTTGACAAATTCCTGAATGTAAAATGACGATTCGGTTCCAAGGCCGTGTTGGAAGCTTCTGATAGCATTCTAGAATGGATGTCCTAAACTTGAATGGTGTAGAAACTATATTTCCCATAACCAATACAACTGTCAGCAAAGGCTGCTGGAAATTTGCACTCCTATTGATTCTGTTAGACAGGGAAGAATTACCATAAGGTTTGATAGATCTGACCAAGACCCGACAACAAACATTTAACAAAAAGAGTGAACTTTCAGTAATACAGATTTTTTTTTTTTAAGTTATTTAATTCATAAATTATTACAGAATCTCCGGTACAGTTAAGTTGATCCGCTCTACTTTACCCTTTTACCTTTATTACAAAATAATATTCATAATCCAATCAAGCCCCTCCTACCATCTTGTTTTTTAAATTGAGTAGCGTTTGTGATGGGCTCTGTGGCTAAGTTGATGCGAACGCTTCTTAATGCCGGGGTGCCGGGTTGGATCCCAGCTGCGGGTAATGAGCATTGCGTTGGTTTCGACAGTAGTATCAGTGGGCCGACCGTCCAGAGCAATGGCAAACTACTGGACGTGAATTTGCCTAGAGAAACCACACAACAGCCAGGGGCTGCTAGGGTTGGTTCTGCAACGTCCTAAAAAGGATTCTCAACTAACCAGCGTTTTTGATTGTTTCGTCACTAATGTTATCATGCCTGCAGATATTTTACTTACACTAGAGATAGATAAAGATATGCGAGCTAAAATTGACATCGACATCCTTCTGAAAAAACAGACTATTTTTATAAGTAAAGTCAAAGATCTGTTACATGTCTTCAGAGTTATTAGGGCCCCTCTCCACTCCTTTCAGTCTATTGGGGATGTAGACACGTATATTTTATAGACCAATCGGTGTTGGGTGGGTTATATGGTCAAAATCACACCGGTCGCATTTACTTCCCAGAAGTTCGCCTGTTACCAATTGAAAGGTAAGTCGACCTGTGAGGCTTTTTTTTTTAAGGGGAGCCTTATTCGCATTCAAACTCACGAATTTTGATCCGCAGGCGAGTGGCTAGCAGCTTAATCATGGCGACTCCCACTGTCTATTTTACTTTACATAAAATATTTCAGCATTGTTGTTGTTGTTGTTTTGTTTTTCCTTTTTCCACCCGCTGCCTGAAATCTGTACTTAGTTCTCTTTTTACTCTAATTGTTAAAGAAGTTGGAATCTAATAACTGTGACAGTCCCTAAACGGGTTCCGAAGCGAAAGTCTCTTCTTCCGTGCACCAGGAAATGTCAGATGTGGTGAACCAGTGAGTATTTTGTTGGTCAGGGGGAGATATTTAACTGTTTTTATCACGCAGCGGGTCATTGAGTAGCGTCTGTGTTTGTTTCGTCTCAAATGTTATCATGCCAGCAGACATTTTACTCACACTAGAACGAACGGCAACAACTTTCTCCCAGTTATTTCAATGAAATAGCTAGATTCTACGATTTCAGTGTGCTTTTGGCATTCGACCTCAGGTTGGACTTGCTTAAGTGGAAAACATCTGAGAAAGTAGATTTCTAGTTCACGTATGATATGCGTGCTAGAGGACTGGGCTATCTGTCACGTCTTTCAACAAGTCAGTCAAAATAGAATTTAACATTAGCGCCAGTGTCTAGTGTTCGGTGTATTCTTAGTACTTTTACTAGAACCGCATCGCAATGTTGCTGCCAGCACTGTATGCAGTGTAGTATGAGGACTACAGTACACATAAGATATTGAAACGTCTAACTGTAAATGTCCATGATACATCACCTATTTTTTTTAAAATAGTTTCAACAAAATATGTTTTATGCTGACTTTGCGATGTCATTCTAAACAACTGGCTTTAATGTCTTTTTTTGGTTTATATATATATATATATATATATATATATATATATATATATATATATATATATATATATATATTTATATTTATATATATATATATATATATATATATATATATATATATATATATATATATATATATATATATATATATGTCGTATTTCACTGTGAAAATAGACAACACAATTTAATAAAATGCCTGAAAACTGAGATGAAATTAAAAATTTAAAAAATAAATGAAAGAAATATGGAAATTATTTTTAATCACATTGAAAACCACAAATCCTATAAAAAGCGAGCAAAGTGCAGAAGTGAGTGGGGCGGTGGTATGTACTTGGAGGTAGATGAGCAAGAGGTAAACAGCTAAATTAAAGAAGAAAACACTGAAAATGGATAAGAGCAGCATAAGTGTCCGCATAACCAAGACGAGTGAGATAAGGAGTGTTAGAGTTCCAACGCAGCCAGCTTTTATTCAGGAAACGGTGCCCAAATCACTGCAATGATACTAAAACCATATGTGAAACAGGGCACTGTTATTATTTCTGACTAGATGTGTGGTGTCGACAGAAACGTTTTGGGAATCACTGTTCTAGAATTTATTGTGTCCGACTTTTAACTGCAAATCACTCAGTGCGAAAATACTTAAGAATTTGAGTTGCGAACTGAATTTTCTCTTAAAAATAAATTGCTTGCTTTCGTATTTTATTTTAAAAAGTGAATTAATTGCCGGTATGACCTTTCGGTTTTTTATAGAGGCAAAGAATTCTTTCTTTGCGATGTCATGAGGAAATTCAATTGCTTGTTTGATTCGTAGCCTTGAAAATGCACAGACCTAAAACCTCACACTCCATCTTTAGACATACTCTCTCTCTCTCTCTCTGTGTGTGTGTGTGTGTGTGTGTGTGTGTGTGTGTGTGTGTGATTGTGTGTGTGTGTGCTTTTTTTTAAAACATTTTCTTCACTGGCTTTCCATGTACCACTGGAGATTCTTCTTCTTTTTCGCGTTCCCCAGCTGTAAACTCTAGCAGAAAGTTCTGTTTGTTCATTTCACTTCTGGACTGCAGTCCTATTCCAAAACCTGAGAGTTGCGTGTGCATCCGTTTTACAAATCTGACTCATTTGTGTGCAGACTGTCAGTGCCTATCAGGCACTCTGGAGATTCAATTGAGCTTATTTTGTAGTTTGCATTATTAGATTAGTAGTTTGTATTATAAGATCTTGTATTTTTTTATGTTCACTTTGCTGGAGATTTGAACCTGAACCACTATGTTGATACGTAAACGTACCGACCCCTATACCACTAGGGCATTGAGACGACATTTACAAGCAAGGACAGTGTAGATACGATGTCAGGATATACAAAAAACAAAAAACAAAAAACGAAAAGTGTAGATAAAATCTAATCTAATTAGACATCCTCGACACGTTGCATAAAAACATGGACAATGTTTTAAATCAGAAACAAATAATGGATACGGCCCGAGTGAAAAGATGAGTATAGGCTATTTACAAAAAAATAAAAACAGGAGAATGAAGGAATGTATATAGAAAAATGAATGACATAACAAACTCAATAAAAGCTTACAAAATTAAAAATGAATTTGAGCGAGGTAAAGAAAATATACTAGGGTAATATTGGGACATCAATGGTGGGTTGTATTAGTTTAAATTCAACAGATGCGGAAATCCACAGCCGGGCTGGGAGGGGGTGGGGGTTGGGGGGGGGGGGGTATGAATCTGTTGTAGGGTAAATGCAATAATCTTTGAAATAAAGAATGTATGAATCTTTTGGAGGGAAAATGCGTTAATCTTTTGAAGGGAGAATGTATGTGATGCACGCAGGAATGAAATGTCCTGATGGCAACCATTCCCTAATCGCCTGATGCATTTATCATGTCTGTTCAAATACAAGCGCAACTTTGAGAAATGAGGTACTTTTTATTTTATAAATCTCAACGGCCTCGCCCTTTCTCTTCGTGCAGCCCCTTCCTCATTTCTCTGTATATTCTGTTGTATTACTAGCGTAGATGTTCATCAATGTTTTAAATGTGTGAAATATTCACTCACTTTTTCATTCACTTTGTGAACAATGTTTCCTTGTTTGAAATGTAAATAATGTCGAAACACACAAGTTAGTTGTCTTTCTAAACTTTACATCAACTTCCCTACTTTACTCGGTGAGATTAACAGCACATGTAATGTGGGGCTAGTAATTATAGCTGACCAGAGTATCTCTTAAACTGAAATTATGTACTCAAAGTTTGTCGCAACTTCTTTCGTGAGGATAACGTCCGTAAAACATTTTTCGTTCTGTCCAAGGTGCATCCTCTATCCTAGCAAGGCTACATACAGTAAAGCGGCACGGAATAGTTTTCATCTTATCTCCACTTGTATCCATGACCTTATTCCAGTGACTTCATATATCTCTGACTGAGCAACCTAAGCGGGTACTCCACACATTCAGTGCTCGATAACTGACATATTTTATTACGCTTAATCATAAAGCACGGAGAAGAGAGCTGGAGAGTGAAATTAAACAGATTGGGAGGCCGTGTGGAGAGCTGCATGCAGTAGCGAAGCATATAACGACTTTGCGGAAGTTGGTTGAGTGCCTATTTCCCATTGGGCGATAGATGGCAGAAGAAGATATTTGAGATGTTAACAGTGCATTTGTGAATAAAAGCTGTAGTATTTTTGTAGCAGATAATATTGTCTTTGTAAAACCAGATAAGCTGCAAAATAAACCACATCACATTTACCTCCTGGTCAAAGTTTTCTTAATCACTAGAATCGCCATACCACTAAACTTTCATTTGTCTATTTAAACAAATCATTTAGGAGAGCACACTCACATAAGTGCTCCAGGGATAGTTTGTTCTCTAGGCCACTGTTTTCTATGCAGCGGTCTACGGACCACCTCGAAACAAATTTAAGGGGCCCTTGATATCATTTAGAATACAGAACAAAAGTAACAAAACAAGACAGAAAAAGGAAAGAAAGAAAGAAAGAAAGAAAGAAAGAAAGAAAGAAAGAAAGAAAGAAAGAAAAAGAAAAAAGAAAGAAAGAAAAAGAAAGAAAGAAAGAAAGAAAGAAAAGAAAGAAAGAAAGAAAGAAGAAAGAAAGAAAGAAAAAGAAGAGCAAGAAAGAAAGAAAGAAAGAAAGAAAGAAAGAAAGAAAGAAAAAGAAAGAGAAAGAAGAAAAAGAAAGAAAGAAAGAAAGAAAGAAAGAAAGAAAGAAAGAAAGAAAGAAAGAAAGAAAGAAAGAAAGAAAGAAAGAAAGAAAGAAAGAAAGAAAGAAAGAAAAAAGGAACAGTATGGGACCCCGGACTACATTTGTAAATCAGACATGTGCACGGATGTTGGGTAACTGGGAACCACTGCATTAAATAGTTACAGAGACGAGTATCGCCCCATCCCTTGTACGGAGATTTTTGCCTGGTAAACTATATAAGGAGGAAGAATACACATCGTAAAGAAGATACTACACAGATGGCTGCCTGGCACCACACGATACAAAGCCAATAGAATTTAATCCGACAGAACATCCAAACAGTCAGCTGGTGTACAGAACCTGAAACCTGTCACGCAATAATACATTTTTTTTTTCAGATATTCCTGTTGTCTGCACTTACTGAATGACAGAAAATTGCGAATGAAATCAACTGGAAATATTAATTTTCAACTGTCTTAACTGACTGCAGCTCGAGTGGATGTGGATAGGTTCATGTAAGCATCACTTGAGAATGTGAAGTCGAGATAAGTGTATGTCCCAACAAACCGGCAGCCATAACACTTTATGATTTCATTCGATTTCAGGCGTTATTCGGGCGGTAAGAAATACGCAGTCTCCACTTTGAGCTCTGCATGAGACGCTGTATTCTTTGGATCACACTTGTATATTTTATTACGAATAATTCATGTGTTGGTAAATTCAAAGACTTTTCGTCTCTTCTTCGTTCAGTTCATATGATATTGGGTTGGTAATCAAGTTCTCCACAGCTTTCTGTCTCATGTTCTGTCAATCATTTCTGATACAGAAGTTCCCCCCCCCCTCCCCCCCCCCCCCTCCATACCATAAATGCAAGATGTAAGAGGCGAAGGAGACGACAAAGACGTTTCAGCGAGATACTGTTTTTTATCCTACAGAAATACATGTCAACTAAATCACCTCAATCATGAATACGTCTGCAACGATTAGGTCGTGCCTTGGTTGGGAGCCGCTACTCTAACGGAAAATAGCATGCATGAAACGGGCCGGGGGGGATGGGGGAATGGGAGGGGAGTTCATACTGATGTGGAGGAAAAGACGAAATAACCCCTTAAACTGTTAATTGAAATTACCACCTGTGAAATGAGATGCGTGAGAAACACCGCTAACTGAACTACCCAAGACAAAGTTAGAAATGATATTATCAAACACACTGTAGGATCAACACCAAGCAGCAAATTCATAGAGGAAAAAAGGAGATCAAATGGTTTAATCATTTAGTAAGAACGCATACAGAACAACAACCAACGCAAGCGCTACACGTGAAAAGATCTAGAAAGCTAGAGGCCGCCCTAGGATTAATAGATTGATGACATTAAAGTGCAACAAGCATTACTGCACATCACGCAATGGATGGCAAACAGTTCCTCCTACAAAAGCTGCAGAAATTGAAATTGCTGATGAATTGCAAAATAGCGCTGCAATGATAGTGTCAAAGCATCATTTTTGGTGGCCTTTAATGTAAGATCAGACTATCATTTTCTATCATTGCAAACTTTAAGTTGTAAAACCTATGGAGATACTGGCAACAACTTGACCAAGTCGAATAAAATGAGAACATAAATTATAATGAGTCAGCTAAAATAACTGTGGGTGAGAGGGTGGGGGAGGGGTACGAGCTGTAGGTGGATTAAGATTCCTAAAGAATTTCTCAAAAGCCACTGAGTAAGCAAAGGATGGGACTACATTAGAGACCTTGTCCCTTTAGGGGCATAAAAGGTAAGGCAAATACGATATCTGTAAAGGAGGGAAGTGTCTGGAAAACCGCTTGGTCATTATGATGAATTGTGTGGGTGAAACATCCTCATGATCTGCCTTCCTCTCAGTGTAGGTAGGAAAAGATAACTTATTATTCCCCTTGATAAACGATGTAGTCAACATCACGGTGATCACCTTTACTTGGTATGACATGTCTTGGAAAAGATTTAAGTTGTATCAATTTGGAACCTTGATTCAAATATCACCATAATCAGATGTGGACATATAGGAGTTGGAAGCTATGAAACATGTAATAAGAGAAATAGTTGACAAAATTAACACTTGGATAATAGTCTGATTTATGTTTTTAGAAGTGCACACTGTGAAAAACAAGAAGTCTGCACATAAATAATTAGAATGGACACCGTAGAAATGCTAAAGCAGCAGAAACCTCGCCCCCATAATTCCTTGGGCTAACAAGAGTGGCAATCAGATAATCCAATGCAGCAATTACCTGACGCGAAGATCAATCAGAGCTGAACAATACAGAGGGACCACAATTATACAGAAAGTTCATTGAGGTCGACATGTTTGATTTTTTTTTTTTTTATCTTTCTGAAATCAGGTCAACTCACACTAGAAATCTTTCAAGTATTTGAATAATAACGGTCGAAAATGCGTCTAATAAGAAAGAAAAAACACTGTTCTTTGGCCACGTAATGAGAAGAGAGACATTGCAGAACATCATGACAAATGGAAGATCAGTGGCAAAAAAGGCAGAGGCAGAGCAGGACAGATGATGCTGGTTGGGCCGAAACGATGGCATAGAGGGATATCATCAAGAGAGCTGTTTCAGGCTACCAGGGATCGTTATCTGTGGAGACGCATGAGCACTACACCAGTTTGCATGGTACATAATGATGATGATGAACTTGCCTATAGAATCTTTCGTAAACCAAATTCAAGAAACGTTTGCAATCAAAGTTAAACAGTTATGTTTCATTGAAGTTTAAAATCAAATTCTTGTAGTTGACAACAGAGGCAGTCTTAAAAAAAATCCTGGACAATTTTGTAAACAACCAATAGATAACTTTTTAAACTATATACAAGTGTTTTACATAATAAGGTACAGAAGAAGTGGGCAGTAATAAAGAATAATGAAATGTATTTCTAAGAGAGCATTACAGGTGTAGAAATCTGGAATGGACTGAAAGAGATTAAGAACCATGCACCGAGAGAAGATTTTTATAAAGCCTTTGATCAAAGAAACTCCCACCAGAGATTAGTAATTTTTATATGGAAATGCAACATGTGGATAGCGTTTTCGCCCACGGCTGTCAGTAATCTCCTAATGACAATGATGATGTTGGTGATTGCGAAAACAACGCGTAAACAGCGATGCTTTTATTTTGACTACTGAAATGCTGGATTGCGTGGCTGGCAAATTCCTTAATTCCAGTGGGTAACAACGTCAGTTAAACATTGAAAAACAAATCAGACTGGTGGTCAAAACATGATCTATGTGTGACCCAGCAGCGAAAACTGAAGATAATGGAAATTCGTATACGACAAATGTGAGATTCCCAATAGAATTGGCATGCACCTTAAGGATACTAAGTGAACATGGGTAATGAAACGAATGTCCACTTTGTAGATCGCTAGTCAATCACCTCCTAAGGTCAGTCTTTTTTCTTCTTCTTTTCTTGTTACATTATTACCATGTTGTAGCTTAGTCACGTGACGATGAGTATTTGTCTTGCGTTTCTCGAATAGCTTTAGCGTCAGCATTAGATAGATCTAACTTTCCATTGTCTTATGTCCCTGTAGGTGTGACTTTATTCTACCAGAGGATACAGAGAAAAGTGACACCTTGTAAACTTGTATATTTCTTCTGATTCATCAGATGGCATATATGGAGTCAATATCAAAGATAAATATTCTCTAAGTTTTGATCAACTTATATTTTCATGAAATTGTTGTTGCTAATTGACTTTCCTCTTTGCCAGCTGTTTCAGTAACCTCTTTACCTGCATGTATAGCCTTTCAGTCTGCCGTGAACGTTTACATTTGATCTAAATGTACACATGACGTTTTGATTCGCTAGCGTCAGGACGGTGAGAAAGATAGAAGGACACAATACATTTAACAACACTGGCCTTATCCATGTTTCAATATATTTTTTTCCTGCTTCACCAGTCCTTATCAGTGAATGTTGAACTCAGAATGGACATCAAGTACTCAGGAAATTACTATTGGCACCCCATCCCCATGCTCAGCATCAAGAACCGAGCACCAGTTCCGCGGGCACCAGTTACAGAATCTTTGTTTTTTTTCGTCTCGCCTTTCCCTTGAGCGTTGAGCGTCAGTCAGATCCCCTAGTCATTACTTAAACCCCTATCCCTATTACTGGAGTAATGGTCCTCAACCAACGCAGGCCATGCCTGTCTCATTTTATGCAGTACTGAGTATGTGATGCCAACCGTATTATTCTATAGTACTGCCTATGTGATGCCCATATCATTCTATAGTACTGCCTATGTGATGCCCATATCATTCTACAGTACTGCGTATGTGATGCCCATATCATTCTACAGTACTGCCTATGTGATGCCCATATCATTCTACAGTACTGCCTATGTGATGCCCATATCATTCTACAGTACTGCGTATGTGATGCCCATATCATTCTACAGTACTGCGTATGTGATGCCCATATCATTCTACAGTACTGCCTATGTGATGCCCATATCATTCTACAGTACTGACTATGTGATGCCCATATCATTCTACAGTATGCCTATTGTGATGCCCTTATCATTCTCAGTACTGCGTATGTGATGCCCATATCATTCTACAGTACTGCGTATGTGATGCCCATATCATTCTACAGTACTGCCTATGTGATGCCCATATCATTCTACAGTACTGCCTATGTAATGCCCATATCATTCTAGTTCCCAGGAAAAAGACCATCCGATCATCTTGGCTGGTTTCGGTTTGCCTTGCTTCCGGTTTTTGCTTCCTCGCCTTGAATTTGGAAAGGAGATCTTTAGAGCACGGTTCTCGTGGAAGATAACTTGATTGATACCTTGTCGGGGAAACAGTGTTTAAGAAAAAAGCCTTTTTCCCGATAGGTATCAGTCTTTTTTGTTAAATAAGGCATCAAACTCTTTAGTTAACAGTCATGCAATTTCCAGGTAAATTATACCCTAGGAGCTGTCACCACCCTGATGTGTCATTTATACTTTACATATAGTTGGCTGTTTATTTCTCCGTTGCCTTCTATAGTGTGCGATCTTTTTGAATTGTGGGTATGTTGAGTTCATTCCATATCCAGGTGTACAAGGTAACGAACAGGCTTATAGATTAGCTGCTGCTCTAGGCGGTGAGCTACTTTATGATACAGGGGACATGGCTCTCTGGGATCAAATGGATAGTACAATAGAACAGACAGAGAATCAATTACCTTGAAAGATTAACTCAACGGTTGTGGGGAGGGAGAGGAGGTTAGTAGAGGTTCTGCAAGATATTCTCCCTGAGGGAGAAACATAGACTTAGTTTTCATCTTTTCCCGAGTACAGTGAGGCCAATGCTCCATTCATTCATGAGTCCAGTCCCTTAGGACTCTCACATAAACGCTCCTCGTAGGTTGTCTCCTAGATCTCCTGGTTCACTCCGTCTAATTGTTTTCCCACATGCCCGTGCCTGTTAAGTGGTATACTGTCTGCACTCCAGCAGGATCAGTTCAGTACATGGCCGTCTTGTTATATTATAACTGTTTATACCAGCGGTGGTCCATACATAATATTTAGGGTGTTTGTAAAGTCTCACCACACGTTGTATGTAGAACAAATCTGAAAAACCCAAGTGCATAAAAAATGTGCCTAAAAAGTAATTAAATAAGTTACAATGGTCATTGCTATGGTCAAACGCTGTTTGGGGAGGCTGGAAGTACCAGGCAGATATTCATTATTACAGGTCCAGAAAATGTCCACTAAGGGCTTCGAGACAGGACTGCACACGTCAATTTATTTTGTTAAATACCTTCTGCATCGTGTCTATTCTTATTTCTTGAATTATAATTATGGCTGCTTCCGTTGATAACACCATCCTTTTTTGAGTGCAAAGAATTACTCCAGCAGACGACAGCCATTTATTCGCCGTATTTTGTTTCGCGATTGACTATGGAGCACATTTTTATGACGTCAATATTTCGTCTTTCACATTTTTTTTTCTACACGCAAAGTGTAGTGAGACTTTGCCAGCACCCCTTATCTTCGCTTTCTTGAAATCTTCACCAAGAAGCCAACCAGCTCAACTAGGCCAGATAATACGAAATCAAGGACCCCAATTCTCACCTTTAGCATGTTACTTCCGGCAGGTCTAAACGTGAATATAGCACGGTTGGGACGTTGCAGGAGCGACACTCGCACCATCTATCATCGGTTTATATGAAGTTTGGGTAAACGTGTGTGGCAGATAAATTAGACGAAAAGATAAATGTGATTTTTCTCCCAAACATGTTTGCCTGTGTTTACTCCTGGTTCTTATCTCCTTCCTTTATTGTACCCCACACGCGCGCAAATATGTCGCCTCACGTGGCCCATGTCAGATTTTTTTCCAGCACCATATTGTTCAGCAATTAATTAGATTTCCCAATTTGTTTGTCCTTTGTGAACCGTACTAAAATGAGGGTAGGCGTCCTCGCTTTACACCATTCTAGTGGTGGGGGTCAGGCGGAAGGGGAGGGCTCATATCCTGTGATGGATACCAAGGT
>CAJHNH020003667.1:22873-61074 GCA_905116865.2 Candidula unifasciata
CTCTGGGTTTTCATCTCCAGCAGTTGGAGATGAACAGTTACACGGCATTCGGTGATAAACATAATTGTTCATTGTAGGCTTGATGTGCTATCAAAATAATATCCACGCATTGCGTTTTAGAAGGTACACAAATTATTAGTTAAGCAAAGATCAAACAAATTAAGCCACTATGAGAGAACAGCAACAGCTGTGCGACTGTAAATTCTAAACTCGCAATGACATGGGAAATCTAAGTTCACATGGACAGATTCGCGATGATACGTATATGAGTCTTTGAGAATTTTGTTGAAGTCTAAGCGCACGACTTTTGAAACGCACTATCATTCAGATGGTAAAGTAGTAATCGGGATAGTCGGAAAAACCCTAAACAGGCAAGAAACAAACACGCCCTTGACTGTCAGAAACTGTTGTTAAAGGCGTATATTATGAAGCATTTGGAGGGGGAACAGCACATGATCGTCCAAGTGAAACGTTTGTTGGCAGGCTCAGTGTTGAAGTGGCATCTACGGTCACCTCTCTATAGTTTCTAAACTCGATAACGTGAAAGGAGAGATGTCAACTGAGAAAATTGTGTATACAAAGCAGTAGGAAGAAACTACTGGCCTAGCAGCCCTAGCAGTCAAAACAAGAATTTAAGATAAAGAATGGCAGGAAGGAACGGAGGAAGAAAGAAAGAAAGAAAGAAAGAAAGAAAGAAAGAAAGAAAGAAAGAAAGAAAGAAAGAAAGAAAGAAAGAAAGAAAGAAAGAAAGAAAGAAAGAAAGAAAGAAAGAAAGAAAGAAAGAAAGAAAGAACTAAAGAAAGACAGAAAGAAAGAAAGAAAATTCGTTAACAAATATTCTCCGATTTTTTGACTGATCAGTACGCCATTTTTGTCCGCTTTTATTTACATTACCATGGCAACGGATGTCATCCATGTTTATCAACCTGTCCTCGCTTGTTTCCCCTCAAAGTAGGAAAACGACGGCTAAACATAGCCTAACCGTGGTAGGTCAAAGGTAAACCATTGTTTTTCCTGGCCAATTTATGGCAGTGATAGCGGATGCAGGAAACCAGGTTGTGGAGTGCTCTTGTAAACATTGGAGCACAGTCGTGACTTATCACAGGGTCTGGCATTTATCATGATTCTAGCATATGTAACAATTGAAGTCATCTGCGTTTTTCGTTAGCATATATGTGTGTGTACGCGCATGTTTAGGTAGGGGTAATCTCTTTGCTTTTACAAGAAAATACGAAGACATGTGTCTCATTAATAAGGTGCTGTCTCCAACTCTCTTTGTCTCTAGAGCAGACAGTACATTCTTTCAGACTCCTGTTCTTCCCTCTTTTTATGTCATCCTCCCATTTAAATCGCTACCCATCTCTTGATCTCATGCCTTCTAACCATTTTTTCCAGTTTGAGTTTTACTGAGTGTTGCGTCGATTCTTGTCTCAGAGACTGAAATATTTTGGCCATATCAAACACCACTGTTGGCTCTGTGGCTAAGGCGATGCCAACGCTTCGTAATGCCGGGATGCTAGGTTCGATCCCAGCTGCCGGCCTTGCGTTGGTTTCGACACTGGTATCAAGAAAGCCGCCCGTCCAGAGGGCGATGGCAAACTACTAGACGTAAATTTGCCTTAAAAAACCACGCAACAGCCAGGGGCTGTTGGGGTTGGTTCTGCAACGTCCTGTAAAGGATACGCAACTAACCAAACACCACTAAGGATTAGAAAGATGAAATAGCTGCACAAGGCATGGTGTCAGGAAAGAGAACGAAGGGTTGACCAGAAAAAAGATGGACACAGGATATAACTGACACCGTGGATAAGAAAGTGCATGAGGCAAGAGTTCAGGCGACAGACCGAGTTTATTTCACGCAGGCTTTAACAAGAGTGGCGTTCTGCAAGGAACATGCTAAATGATGATGTTTATAATGATGTTATGCGTTTTCATTGAACCGAAATATTTTCATTTGTCCATTTCTTACAGCAGTTCCGTTGTTTTCATTGCTAGTGCCTTCAGAACCTCTGCATGTCTTAGTTGTTTCTACAAGATATGACCTGTTCCTCTGTATATTCATATTTCCAATGGCGTCTGAATCTCCGTATGTGTCAGCGACTGGTTTCATGAAATGCGACCTATTCTTCTGTATATCCAACTTTCGACAGCTTGAGTTCGACTTTCCAACTGAACATTTCATATGGTCTGTTTATCCTATTTACCTGAGCTGAGTTTCATATTTCCCTGAAAACATATCAAGGATAGAGATAGAACCAGTCAGCCTCACACTATCACAAACACACATGACAAGTGAACGTTGAGAGCCTTCATCAGTACTTTATGTGAATATACAATGCCTCAAACACAAACAAGAATATACAACATCACCTAACTGAAATGTCTTGGAGAGGATAGTAATATATGTCCGGCTAGCTGAATACACAATTAGGAAGTTGGCGATTGAGAACCTTATTTCGCGATCTAGCATGTATTTTGTGTATTGTACTTTCACTGCGCTACAACACATCCCAGTAGCAATTTACCAACTGTACATCAAATCTCTCTGGTACACCATTCTGTGTTAGGGAAAACAAAACAAAAAAAGCTAAGGGATTTTTTACGTGCGCAACAATACATACGGGCGTCCGGTCTTACTACCCAAAGACCAGGGTAAATTACTAGAAGTCCACTTTAAAAAATCCCAGCCTTCCCTGGGGCTTGAACCCGAGACCTCCAGTCCTGGAGGCGGACGTCATGCCTCGAGACCACTCAGCCCCCTCCTTCCTATACTCAAAATGTCCTACATGAGCGTCAGGAGGGAATCACTTCCGTTACGCTCTATCTCCTATTTTGATATCATTGTCATCTTCAGACGACTCTTATTATTTAAGTCTTGAGCAGGATATTACAATTGCTATGGTCCACCATAAAGGTCTGGGTACTGTTAGAAGGGTCCTACAAAGTACGGGATGATTTGAAAACTACAAAACATTGCCAACCTACACATGGAAATGCATACGTCTTGCATGTGAAAACATGTGAGGTACCTGAGTTGAAAACGAATCGAAAGCTTTCCGTGGAGCGACAATGGGCAAAACGTTTTGCAAAGAATCTGCTATACGGTGACAGCAATAATCAAGACAACACTTTTAAAACCCTTAAAGCGTCATTAAGTTATACTTCCTGTTTCCGAGAGCTAAAGATGTCAACTTCTGGTTTCATTGTTAACCATGTGTTGAAAGAAGACACTGGGTTACCATCGAAAGACAGTTAGCCTCTTTTCTCCGATCTGTTGATTTAATTATTACAAAAATGTATATATAAGTATCGCAAATTGTCACACGAGACAAATCATGTTAAAATACTTCAGTCTGCAACTTGCAGCCTTCCGTAGTTTGTATTCGAATATTTTTCTTTTAACGCTAGCAGCCTGGCGTCGACAAACTTACATTTATAAAGCCTTGTATCTATACTAAAAATCATAAACCCTTTCTGTATTTCGTGTGAAAATTATTAATGAAATCAAAGCAATGTTTCCTCGCTGTGAATTTGTACAAAGAAGTCACAAACAAAAGATTGCACTGCACAATTTACTGCCTGGCATATTTTGCCGTATCCTGTCAGGGGCATACTACAATAACAGTTGATTAAAACGAAGCAAATAAATGAAAACTTGTTCCTATTGCTTTCCTTGAAAAGGTCATTTCTAAAAGTTGTATTTCGCTGTTATCTTCATTGAAACCACAGATCCATATGTGTCTAAGACAATACACTTGTCTGTCTCCCTAATGTTTTAATACTGATATTAGTATTACAGGGGATGCCTCGGTGCACTTTCTTTCACTATTCCGGGTGAAGTCAGGCAATTAAATCTCGTGTTTCTATAAAACTTATGTTTCTTTCTCATAGAACAAATATTTTATTGTATTATATTCATACAAAGAAGATGAGAAATATTGACATCTTAAAAGATCTCAACATGAAAGAAGACTGGCTAATAAACAGCATCCTTTCTCGAAAGCTGAAATATTTTGGTCATATCAAGCGCCACGACGGATTGGAAAAAATTATAGCAGAAGGCATGGTACCAGGAAGGAGGGGCAGGGGCCGACCGACACAAAGATGGGCACAGGATAAAAGTGACTTCTTGAATGTGAAAGTTCATGAGACGGGAGAACCGGCAAGAGACCGAGTTTCTTTCAGGCAGACCGTGATGAGAGCGACGTTCTGCAAAGGACCTGCTACATGAATGAATGAATATTCAAACGTATGGAGGCAGAAGTGCAGGCCTTGATTTTCTATTTGTGATTAGCCACGTAAAAAACTCGTCCCCTTTGAAGGCTCAGGTTGGTGTTGTAACTGAAGCAACTGATATTTTCGCCTTAACTACAGGTTGTGTGACTATAGAGGTTATGGCAGTGACCGAAGTTATATTATGGCTGGAGACGCTAACCTTTTTATTCTTTGTGACTCGATGAGTATGCTCTGGAAGATAGAGATGGGCTGGCTCCGACGAAAGTGGTTTAGAGTCTCTGAGGCGGTCGGGACTGAGCCATTATCATTTTCATATTTGTATCAGGGCACACAGGCGTGCAAGGAAATTAGCATGACGATAGGCTTGCAGGCGAAGCTACTGTGACGGGAAGACGTTGTATGGAGGAGGCAAATATACTGCATGCTCTACGAAAAGTGAGTCGTTTGTGAGAACCAAGTGATGATTGTGAATCTGCAACCATGACCGTACTGCAACAGTAAGTCAAAACCGGTTTGGCCAGACCCAAGCACTATACATAAGCCAAGAAAGAATAAGAAACACAGGACTGGAGTCGTCAGATGCTACACGCTACGGGTTTCATTGAAGATCCGAGCAGTTATGAACTAAATGATTTGATTGGCAATGAGGATAATCTATCGACTAACTAACTAAACTATTCATCCTGGTAATAATTTGTCCAATTCCTAATGATTGTGACACTTTCAGTACAATGCAGCTCACCATACTTATTTATTACTTTACGCATGGTCTACTCTGGCTAACTTCTTCCGTCCAGTACTTATGTCATGTTTATGATGTCTACAGCCCTAGTTTCTGACCCCCCCCCCCCCCACCCTCCCCCTTTTCCATCTGTGTCCATACTTGGGCGGTGCCTTGAGCCTCAAGGACTATTGGTCTAATGTAAGTGAACCCTGAGTCTACCGGTCAAAATGTTAAGAGAGGTTTTAAGGTCGCTTGGCTAGCGCAGTTGCCCAGAACTCTGAAGATTAAAAATTTGAAAACTTTACCATTAAAAAAATGTCCTTAGCGAGACTCGAACCCTGGTGATGGAGATTGTTTTCTACATGCGAGCACCCCTTGAGTATATAGCAAGACCCCCCCCCACCCCCCACCCCAGCGGGCACCCCTTGAGTATATAGCAAGACCTCCTACCCAGCGGGCACCCCTTGAGTATATAGCAAGACCCCTCCCCCCCCCCACCCAGCAGGCACCCCTTGAGTATATAGCAAGACCCCCCCCCTTCCAGCGGGCACCCCTTGAGTATATAGCAAGACCCCCCACCCAGCGGCCACCCCTTGAGTATATAGCAAGACCCCCCACCCCCCACCCAGCGGGCACCCCTTGAGTATATAGCAAGACCTCCCACCAAGCGAGCACCCCTTGAGTATATAGCAAGACCCCCCACCCAGCGGGCACCCCTTGAGTATATAGCAAGACCCCCCACCCAGCGGGCACCCCTTGAGTATATAGCAAGACCTCCCACCCAGCGGGCACCCCTTGAGTATATAGCAAGACCCCCCACCCAGCGGGCACCCCTTGAGTATATAGCAAGACCCCCCACCCAGCGGGCACCCCTTGAGTATATAGCAAGACCTCCCCCCCCCCTCTCCTTTCCAGCGGGCACCCCTTGAGTATATAGCAGGACCTTCCCCCCCCCTCCTTTCCAGCGGGCACCCCTTGAGTATATAGCAGGATCCCCCCCCCCCCCCAGCGGGATCCCCTTGAGTATATAGCAGGACCTTCCCCCCCCCCCCTCCTTTCCAGCGGGCACCCCTTGAGTATATAGCAGGATTCCCCCCCCCCCCCCCCAGCGGGCACCCCTTGAGTATATAGCAGGACCTTCCCCCCCCCCTCCTTTCCAGCGGGCACCCCTTGAGTATATAGCAGGATCCCCCCCCCCCCAGCAGCGGGCACCCCTTGAGTATATAGCAAGACCACCCGCCCCTAGCGGGCACCCCTTGAGTATATAGCAAGACACCCCCCCCCCCCGCCAACGGGCACCCTTTGAGCATATAGCAAGACCCCACCCCCCAGCGGGCACCCCCTTGAGTATATAGCAAGACCACCCCCCCCCCCCCCCCCCCCCCAGCGGGCACCCCTTGAGTATATAGCAAGACCCCCCCCCCAGCATGCACCCCTTGAGTATATAGCAAGACCTCCCCCCCCCCCCCCTAAGCGGCCACTCTTTGAGCATATAGCAAGACACCTCCAGCGGGCACCCCTTGAGTATATAGCAAGACTCCTCCAGCGGGCACCCCTTGAGTATATAGCAGGACCCCCCTCCCCCCCCCCCTAAGCGGCCACCCCCTTGAGTATATAGCAAGACCCCCCGCCCCCACCCAGCGGGTACCCCTTGAGTATATAGCAAGACCTAACGCCCCCACCCAGCGGGCACCCCTTGAGTATATAGCAAGACCCCCCACCCAGCGGGCACCCCTTGAGTATATAGCAAGACCTCCCCCCCCCCCTTCCAGCGGGCACCCCTTGAGTATATAGCAAGACCTCCCCCCCCCCCCCCCTTCCAGCGGGCACCCCTTGAGTATATAGCAAGACCCCTCACATAACACAATGTGTTTATAAAAGAAAACCATAAAAAGAACGTCCAGGTAGTGTTTAAAAAATTGGGGGTGGGGGGGGGGGGGGCCACGCACATAATTCACTTAGCAGTATGGGGACCGAACCCAAAGTGACAAGTGAATTATTTGCGTGGTCTTCAAATAACAGCAGAAATAATCACCAGGGACCCAGTAAATTATTGTCCAAATACCAAAGTGGTGATTGACACTGTTTCGTCTCGACAATATTTACTTTTTGTAGGTGGTCTAACAAGGCACCACAGATATCACTACCCACATCAACCTGGCAGCTCTGTTTTCTGGTATGACTGTTAAAGTTGTAAATCCTGAAAATTGCACCATGTTTACTGGGGACACTAGCATTTTATACAGTTAAATTTAATCTGTCATACTGCCAAACTTTCAAATTACAACGGAACGATATTTCTGTTTTTAAATCTTGCCAGAAATCTACAATGTTTGATGTGCCATTTCTTGGAAGAGATGAAACTGGGGGTCCACTGAAATCCTGTAGCTTGTTCAAATAATTGCTCACAAACCAGTTTGTGCTAATCAATACCCAGATATCAGAATCAATAGCATTCTGAACGTAGAACAGCCTGGCCGCACAAAACACGCTAACCCAGTGAACGCCTGTACACAAAATTGCATAGCCTCTCTGGCCAAGTTGTTAGACATAAGCTAAGGGCACTGAAGGTCGGGAGTTCGGTTTTTAACTCCATCCTTCTTCTTGCCAGTTTCGGTGTTTAATTTATCCCTGAGGGTCGTCACTGGAACTGCGGAGTCGCTAGTTGTGTGTGTTTCTATCTGCAGCTGCGTTGTTAATCATACGTCACTAGTTCTGTCAATATTCTTATTCTTCTCCTTAGCGTTCACCAGCTGTAAACTGTGGCGGAAAATGCTGGTTGTTCGTCCATTTCTGGAGTTTGGTCTTATTCCAGAAGTTCGATTTGCGTGCACACTTTTTCTACCTGGTTTACTGTGTGTAGAACTGTTGGTTCTTCATCGCTCAGACAGAGGCTCTCCGACTTCAAAGAGAAATTCCTCAGTTCATCTTTTTTTACGACATGCTTGCTAGGAAGACAGTACATCTCCCCCTCCCCCTCCTCTTCCATTGGCACCCAGGAACTCACACGGAAAGGTACTCTCAATCCATTCCATAACAAAGTTGTATAGGATGAAGCCTGGCACTAGTCGACCCACTCTCGTTGTCAATACATTCACAAGAAAATAGCAACTTTGATTCCTCTAACCCGGTGCAATGTTGCGCATTATTTGCCCAAGGCAAATGCAGTTCTCGGTAAAAATGTCCGGAGACATATCTTTTTTCATTATAAAACAATTTTAAGTGGCTGCATTATGTTTCAGAAAGCCCCCAGTGTCTGAATCTATAATTGAATATAATTAAATCTCAAGAAAGAAAATAATTTTAGGAGAATAAGGAACAGTGTTTTTATTCTTTTTATTGTTAATCCATCTTTTATCTTTACATTTGATGCTTTATTTAATCGTTATATTATTTATACGGTAACTGTTTTTTTTTTTTTTTTTTTAACAATGTGTCATTAGATAGTATCTGTAAAAAGTAACTGACAGAACCATTTCATAATTCGTAATTTGATAGATGATCTGGTTAATACAACATTTATTGGCTTTACTTCCCAAGGCATCTCATGAGACCCGTTTATTGTTGGATGGACCCGGAAGCATCTCATTTCGTGCATTTGATTTCGTGGGTGGAATAGAAAATAAATATATTATTAGCGAAATCCAAGTCTTTAAGCTGATTTGTTAGGGTCACTGAAGTTTATTTCTGGTTGTAGCTGTTGCTGTCTTTATAATCCATGTTTTTCTTTTGTTTTTTTTCATAAAACTTGGACAGAAGAAAAAAATACATCCCTCCCTCACACCTATTATCATTTCAACTGCATCAGCTTTTCTACCTGAAGTACTCAACAAATTATGTCTCTGTATGTTGCTTTTACTGAATTAATACTTTTCCGGCTCTTGCTGACAGAGAACTGGAATGGAACAAAGCCAGAAAGAAAACAGCTGACAGAGAAGTTTGGCGATATCTATAGCAAACCTCTACACCCAGAGCCACAACTTATTTTCCAGAGAGATTCCCCGCCAATGTTAGCAACGGTTTTTTAATAGTCTGTAAATCCAATATTCAGTAGTGAAACTGGTTTGATGCTTAACTCTATCGCTATTCATAGTATTGCAATCGGGTCAGTGCAGGATCTGCTTGGTCGAAGTTTAGCCTGCTCACCCCTTAGCTTTTCATCAATGTTAGGATAATAGGCCGAAACTGAGGCATTGAGACCGCGCTGGCTATGCACAGAGCAGCTTCCAGACCATAAACCGAGGGTTTTTCAGTAAAATAGAAATTGGCTGTTTACCGCTCTACCTGTGTGCCAGTCCTAACCTACAGGTGTGAATCATGAGCAATGACAACAACTCACAGAAGCCAGCTTCAGGACTCAGAAATAAGATATCTGAAAAAGGTGGTCCAAGTGACAAGAAGGGACAAAGTCCGCAATCAGACAATAAGTCAAGATCTTGATACCCAGTTCTTACAAACCCGATTAGATCAGTCACAGTTACGATGGAGTAGACATGTACGCAGAATAGGAGAAAATCGACCACCATGGAAAGCATGAGAGGCTAAAAAAAGGGAACCAGACCTCCAGGGTGACCCAGGGTCCGCTGGGAAGACAACATCCGACAGTCCCTGGCTGACAGAGTACTGGAATGGAACAAAGCCAGAAAGAAACCTGCTGATTGAGAAGTCTGGCGATCCCTATAGCAAACCTCCACACCTCCACCCCAAGGATAGAAGAGGGGTGACGAAGTAAGTAAGTAAAATTTTCCGGCAACTGATTGCAGCATAATACCTGTATAGTTTTCACGCTCCTGCATGTCACTTTTGGTCATATCAAGCGCCACGACGGATTGGAAAACATTAAAGCAGAAGGCATAGTTTCAGGAAGGATGGGCAGGGGCCGACCGACACGAAGATGGACAGGATATAAGTGACTCCTTGAGTATGAAAGTACATGAGGCGGGAGAGAGCTGGCGAGAGACCGAGTTTCTTTCATGTTGATCGTGACGAGAGCGACGTTCGGCAAAGGACCTGCTTCAGGATGATGATGATGCATGTCACCTATTTTGGGCAGTTTCACAAGGTATCCTTCTTTCCAGTCTGCTGGTATGTCTTCGGTCACACAAACTTTACTGAATAATTTGTGCAGCTATCTCACAGTTGTATTTTAGATGTCTTATAACTTCAGCTGGAATACCATCTGCACCTGCGGTCTTGCCCTCTTTCAGTAGATAGAGAGCTTTTCTAATTTCCTCTTTAGATGGTAACTGACAATTAATATTTAGTTCAATTTCTAAAATCGGGATATCTGCTAGGACAAACAGAAAGACCAACCAACCATTGAAAAGTCAGAATAGGAACATAATTCCAGCAACTAAAAACTGACAACTAACATTTGACAACCAAGAGAGCGAGTCAACAGTGTAGAACAACGGCTCTCAAACGTTTTGTCGCTGCGGCTCCCAGTTTGAGAATCACTGGTGTAGAGACACAAACAGATCTTTGCGGTCTGCGCAAACAAAATGGGGAAACTGGCAACTAAAATGTTGCTTCAAGAAGAACATGACCATCTCAATCTAAAGGACATGTTCTATTGTGTGTGAAGAGCTTGTTGATGTTTGTATTTTCATTGTGTGTGTGTGTGTGTGTGTGTGTGTGAGTATGTGAGTATGTGTGGGTGTGAGTATGTGTGTGTAGGAGGTGGATAGGTTTGTGCGTTTGTATTTAATTTTCCTTGTTAGAATAATATTGTACATTTTCTGAACTTTGTTCTATTTTCTTTACTCTTGTCAGAAAAGACTATTGTTGAAAATATTCCATTTTTGGTGTCTTCCGTGTGTCATGCTCCTAATCGAAATTTAATTTGTTTATTTTATAAACGATAAAAAGCGCAGTAAAATCCCATGTACGAAAGACAAAGGCAAACAAATAATTAATGCGACTAGATAATCACCAATTAGTTATTACCGTCGAGGAAAAAATCTCACAGATTAGGATGGTTTGTTGCTGTTAGTCAAATTGAAGTTACCAGGGAAACCAACAAACCACCCACTGCGTACATTCAAACAAGAGAACAAAGCTACCTCACAGAACAGCCAGCAACAACTAACGAGCCCAGCAGTGGGTGAACTTTATTTTAGACAAGTTAAAAATTTGCCCCTGTGGCAGATTTTTACACGTTCTACTTCATTAAAACATTACAAAAGGTACTCGTTTATTGAGTGATTAAAATTGAATATACAAGAAACAAAACAACTGATAATTAGCAATGGAAAAGAATAGCTAACAATCACCCTGTTACTGTTATTATTTCGTACTTAAACAAGGCCTAAACTACTGAGACCCTCGTTCCTAGATAATTTCAAGAATATACTATTCCTTGATTATTTCTTACTGCAGGCGCCCCTGCTTATAACATTTTTCTTCTTAGAGTCCATGCCGTGTGGCGTTGGTAGCCATGTCTATCCACAGCCTTTTGTCTCGTGTGATTTCAGTCATCTCTGACACAGATGATCTTCCATGCCCTAATGTCAAACTGTCTAGCATCTGTTCTATCGGTCTTCCTCTGGATCTCCTCTCCTGCAACTTCCCTATCGTCACGATGTACTCCAGTTTTCTCCTTCTCATCACATGGTTAGTTGCGTATCCTTTGCAGGACGTTGCAGGACCAACCCCAGCAGCCCCTTGCTGTTGTGTGGTTTCTCTAGGCAAATTTACGTAAAGCAGTTTGCCATTTCCACTGGACGGTCGGCCCCCTGATACCACTGTCGAAACCAGCGAAAGGCGCTTTGCCCGCAGCTGGGATCGAACCCGGCACTCCGGCATTACGAAGCGTTCACATCGACTTCTCATCACATGACCAAAGAATATTGTCTCTTTCTGATGTGTGCAGTCAGTTCTATTCGTGAGCCAGTTTCTTTCAAGACATCTTCACAACATTTTTTATCTCTTCAGGGTATTCTCATCATTCGTCTATAAAACCACATCTCCGCAGATTCCAAATAAGTTTTCACTAATTTACTAACTGTTTATGATTTACACCCGTATATCAATATAGGATTTACATAGCTTTTAAGAATTCTCTTTCTGGTCTTAATTTACAAAGAAAGATAGCATTTAATAGTCTTCGTTTTCTTTAATGCTGCTTTTGCTTGAGCTATTCGACATTTAACTTGTTTAATACATCTTCCATTTGATGCTATCAGGGTACCAATATGAGATAAATCAGAGTAACCTGAAAAACCCTATAAAATTTCATTTGTGACGATAGATCTGCAGTGTGTTTTGTTCCAAACGTATTGGTATTCTTTCCTTTGGAGTAAACACAGCAAGCTGAATATGGGATCGTGGTAAACGGGCAACACACGGGCTCTACAATGCTGCACAAACTCTGAACTGTGGAGGGGATGTGACAAGACAAGATCACACACACTTAAGTTATTGGAAAGAACAGGTGTCAACAGTTTTCCCAATACTCAGTTTCAGAAGGCTCAGTCAGCTGGAGCATATTTGGAGAATGGAAGATGGCAGAGTCTCTAAGGACATCCTCTGATGAATTACAGTTGAGTAGGAGTTGTCGTGGTCGGCCTCTCCTACCATATACATGTGTGTGCAAGCGGGACATGAATGATACAGGTAGTTAGGTAGATTCGTAGCAACAAAGTGTCAAGGACCTTCTTGTGCTGAGACACGGCTCCCACCCCACACCACACCATGAAAATAGGAAGAGGGTGGGAGCGTGGAAAGCGGGGGGGGGGGGGGATGGGGGGGGGCATAAAGAATAAAATGGGAATAAAGGGATAAATTACTGCAGGTAGGCTGAGATCTGAGTGTCTGAGAAAAAACACACTAAATTCACAATACATGTGATTGGCATCAACAGACCTGAAATCCCTTACTCTGGTGGCGGAGACGTCTCTTAACACAGACGGATCTTGCTAGTCACATTCACTATCGCCATGGGCAGTTGTGATTCACATGCCTTTCCATAGAACAGTACAACATTTGTATCTGGAAAGTTAGAAATATGTCAGCAACACAATACAATGATTACAAATGAAGACATTCATTCCGAAGATCGTTTATCAGAAGAGAAACTTTACATTTGGCCACAATAAGCACTGACAAACAATAAAAAGAAAAATGAGATCTTAAAGGGTCGTAGCAGAAACAGATTACTTGACGCAATCTTAAGAGAAACGTTTCAGATGTTGATGAAGATAATGACAGGACAAAACCTATTCACAGAGATTCTCCGTCCATATCATCTTTTATAGAAATCAAATTCGTTACCCATTTCGAAAAGGGCCTGCTAGTAATAGTCAATTAAAGAGGTCTCCGTAATGAAGCAATGTGGCCGTTAGCATCTTTGTGCTCTGAAGGTCGAGAGTTGGGTTTTGGACTAAGTCATTAAGTTCTCGAATACTGATGTTCGGAAGCAATAGAGGTTTTCGATTAGTAAGTGCGGTTAATCAGATTCCAAATCAGACGCTACAAGGATTTAAAAAAACCTTATAAAGTGGGTATAAGCGAATGTTCCATAGTTGATGTTATCTATCCAGTTTGGTTTCAACGTGAGCGCATAAGGTGATACTGTGAGCTGTGGATATAATAAGGGATATAAGTACATGTGTGTGCGTGTGTGTGTGTGTTTGTGTGTGCCGGCGACATGTTGTTTGGTGCACAAACATCGGTGGCCGATAATGCTCAGAACTGTGTATACATTTGCGGGTACAATACCGATTGTCTTGATTGATCGTTTGCCCCAACACTGAGCTGCATTTATGGTATGGAAAAGATATTTTGCAACATCTGACAGCTGCCTGATGCATTTTTACTCTACGTATGCAAGCTTTACAATTTTGCTGTGACTGACAAGAATTCAGTAATTTTTTTGTTTCACATGAACTAACTTGCTTTCAATAAGCAAATAGGGATTCAGCATTATGATCTCTATATTCCAGTTGACGTAGAAGCCGACAGCTTTATCTTTTTTAGTAGACGAGTAGTTCTGATGAGTAGTATATCAAACTACAATAGTTCAGACACAGCTCAAACTGGGGTCGAGACTTTCCTAATCTACAACTGTCTGCAATGTTAACATCCTCTATGCTTTCACACTGCTCTAACTAAAAGGCATAACAGTTCTAGAGAACATAAAGAACTGAACATAGACATAGACGAGTGATGTATTTTGCATGTCGATTTATCAATTTCCTTGATTGCAACACACTCAGATCTTGCTACGACTTCAGACTTCATTCGAGAATTCAATCCTTCAAACAAGAAAGCCTGGGATTAAACAGTTTCAATAATTTAAAACAAGTTCGAGTGTTATATCTAAATGGCTGGGGACCAGTATTACATACACAGACAGAGTGGTGTTATTCACGATGGTATCTTCATTAGTCGATGCGACGGGTTTAATATCTGAAGGGTTTTATTCTCAACTCTTTCTTTCCATTTTTCACCCGGTACGTTGTTTTGTGGTTGGGATGTAAGAGTACTGAAATTTTCAAAGGGATTTAACTCCAGCAAAAATGTATTCTTTCATTGATGCTTAAGTTAATTAAAATGCATATAGACCTGGCCGCCAATGCCAGTGTTAAATTAAACATTGCAGCAATAATGTCATCTGCAAATTTACCCTATGCAGCCGTCAACGTATTTGATGAGTTCTTAGTTGACTACAAATGTACATACAGATCGAGCCATTCTAAAATATCACTAGAAAAAGTAGCATTGACGAGAGGTAGAATTATTTAGCTTTCCAATTAATCATAATACTGATGACAAAATGAGCTTTGTTGCTAAAACTCTTTCATTAGAAAAACGATTACATCAGCTATCACATAACTATATATATATATATATATATATATATATATATATATATATATATATATATATATATATATATATGTGTGTGTGTATGTGTATATATATATATATATATATATATATATATATATATATATATATATATATATATATAGTGGGTTTTTTTTAATACATAAAAAAATTTAATCTCTTTTCGAAATATCCAATCCCACTTGAATAAATGCTCGCACCCAATGAAAAATACGCTTTTACCACGGGCAGACAATAGACCGGAAGTGACCTTAACATATGGGAAAGGCGAGAAGTCTTAAGTGGTAACTATCAGGGAACGTAAAGTGAATGATTACACTGTGTTGAATATTAAGGCCATGTGGATATAAAGAACCCACATAAAAGCTAACTCGATTCTAGAGATTTGAGAACTAATGTAAAATGCAAGGCGAAGATTGTATAAGAAGCAAATTGGAATTAACACATTATTCAATGAATGCGTAACTAGTCTATTACATACTTAATCAAGGCGTGAGAAAATTTGATTTTATCTATATATATATAGCGACAGGAATCTTTGTTTTGCACTTTTTGAGAACCATGTCCTACCCTCAGTCCCTTTCCACTCCCATCCAATCTGCTGACCATCAACTTCCTAAATTATTTTAAAGTTTGTTTCGTATCCTTTACAGGACGTTGCAGAACCAACCCCAGCAGCCCTGGGCTGTTGTGTGGTTTCTCTAGTCAAATTTACGTCCAGTAGTTTGCCCTTGCTTTCTGGAAGGTCGGCTCCCTGATACCACTGTCGAAACCAACGCAAGGCACATGGCCCGCAACTGGGATCGAACCCGGTACCCCGGCATTACGAAGCGTTCGCATCGACTTAGCCACAGAGCAGACCCTAAATTATTAAAAGAGCTGAATCGTTATCATTATCTTGTCAAATTGTCCCTAATGTTGCACTTTAAAACAAAAACATGTTAGAGATAGAGAAAGAAAATGGTGTTCAAGTGGGGTTCGATGAAACCTACTTTGCTGTACGTGAGTGCGCTTGCTTACGTGCATGCATGCGAACGTGCTTGTGAGTTAAACATTTAGGCAACAAAACAAACCGCAAAATACCTAATAGCTGCATATGTGTAGTTTTCAAATTAGAAATAAAAAGCAGAAATGCATAATGTATTACGTAAGGGAAGAAAATCAATTGACGCAGATTTAAGAAGCAGGCGGTAACCGTACATTTCGCAAAATTGAAATTGGACAATCAAGTTGTATATTACAAACATTTTTGAAATTGTGTGAATAACGTTTGCAGGTTAATACTTGAAGAAAATTAAACGGTTTGGTGTGTCAATAAGCGGTAAAGACAAAGAGTTAAATACTTTTATCGCTTGATCAAATAACATATTTGTGATCGGTCTCTTGTGCTCCTACCTCTGATGAAACATAATAGCCCAGTATTCTCACTATGACACATAATTAATGACTATAATGAAGATGACGACAACGATGATGACGTTGACGGGGACAACGATAATACTTCAACATTATGTATTGAGGTTCCACATTGATTAAAAAGATACCAATCTGAATCGTTTTGCATACATTAAACAACAAAAACAAATTGCAGGTCGACAGAGAAATTGCACCTGTACCAAACATTCGGGTAAAATTTGACAAATTGCAAATGTCACTATCTGTGAACACTATGGCTCCTAAGCTAACGTCACAGCAGCTTAGCAAACGTCATAGTAGCTTCACACAAGTCAGTCACGGTAGCTTAGCAAACGTCAAAATAGCTTAGGAAACGTCACAGTAGCTTAACACACGTCAGTCACAGTAGCTTAACAAACATCAAAATAACTTAGAAAACGTCACAGTAGTCGATGCAGTCACCGTAGCTTAACAAACATCAAAATAGCTTAGGAAACGTCACAGTAGCTTAACACACGTCAGTCACAGTAGCTTAACAAACGTCAAAATAACTTAGAAAACGTCACAGTAGCTTAACACACGTCAGTCACAGTAGCTTAGCAAACGTCAAAATAGCTTAGGAAACGTCACAGTAGCTTAACACACGTCAGTCAAAGTAGTTTAACAAACGTCAAAAAAGCTTGGGAAACGTCACAGTATCTCAGTAAACGTCACAGTAGCTTAGCAAACGTCACAGTAGCTTAGCAAACGTCACAGTAGCGTAGCAAATGTTAGAGAAGCTTAGCAAACGTCACAGTGCTTAGCAAACGTCACAGAAGCTTTGTAAACACATTATCAGAAAGTATGGTTTCCAGACAGGTAGGCAAAAACACCTTTATCTGATGACGGCTTCAGCACAGGCAATTTTTATTCGCTAGCCAAATGTCCCAGCTGCAAAACCAGTCATTGACGGTATCATCTAAATTGAGTGCCTTGCCAAGAGGCCTGTACATTTATATCTCTACTGACATCAGTGCCATTGTCTGAGAACTTTTACATTCATTTTTCTTATGTTGCATTTGCTTCTTCTACAGCTGATATTTTTAGTCGACACTTACAATGAGGAGCGGCTGGCTGAATAGTTAAGAAGCCTGGGCCTTTCTGTGGGATACACTGGTTCGAATCCCCGGTCTAGGGCAAACATAAAATCTCAACCTGCACAGTCCGTAATGACAACAACAATCGTGCAAACCTGAATCCCCAGCAGGCTCAATTAGCCCTGCCTACAGAGAAAAAGTGGTGTAGTCCGTTCAGATTTCTTGAGCACTTTTGCAGTATATACACACACACATATATATATATATTGGGCGCAGGATATAAGTGACTTCTTGGGTGTGAATGTGCATGAGGCGGGAGAACTGGCGAGAGACCGAGTTTCTTTCAGGCAGACTGTGATGAGAGCGACGTTCTGCAAAGGACCTGCTACATAATTATGATGATGATAATGATATACATACATATGTTTTATATATATATATATATATATATATATATATATATATGTGTGTGTGTGTGTGTGTGTGTGTGTGTGTGTGTGTGTGTGTGTGTGTGTGTGTGTGTGTGTGTACATATATATATATACAAATATTTATTTCTAAAACTCCTGTCAATTGTGTATAGTTATAAATTTGCACCTCAAACTCATTATAAAATAGATGTCTATGTCAGTGTTGATTAGCCAACTATACGACACAATAACTCAAGACTAATTTGTAGGTAAGCCTTTATCTGAAAAACCTTGAACTCTTAACTTATTTTCGAGTCCATCCGCTGACAGTATGACCTCGCACAAGAAAATCGTGAAATTACATAGTTTTTCTTTGACCTCCCGTTGAACCCGTTATATTGTCTATATTAACATTACCATATCATATTGTACGAATTAGACATTCTGAAAATATCTATGAGGAAATAAACTGTCTTTAAAGAAACAGTAAATTTGGAATTAAGTTCGTGTTCTGTTGTAATCAGGTAAAACCAATTGCTGTCTACATTTGGAAGATCGGCTGGGTTGAATATAGTGTATCCTCCCATTTCAAACTCATGTTTCAATGTTGTTATCCCACCTAAATAACCCCCCCCCCCCCCCCTCACCCCCCAATCTTGCATGTTTGCCAACATCTGTCCCGTCCGTCAATGCTTTCAACTGGGCATTGTGTTTTTATGTACCCAAAATATTGTATTCGCGTGGTTATGATCTCGATGAGCAAATCTCTCGTCGCTCAGAGATTGTTATCATTTTTGTGTGTGTTTACTCTCGTTGTCTTTTCTTGACGTCCGTTGCATTGTTTTTTGTATGCATAACCACATTCCAAGTATTATTGTCTTTTTCCTAAACGTGTTTATAAACAGTTTCAACTTAATCACTGTTAATTATTGTCTTCAGATTAAAATGTGTTTTACAGACAAGAAGAGCAGCCACATTGCATTGACCTTTACCCTGTATATGTCTTGTTTTTGTCTGCAGGGCAATCTGTTGCCCGACAAGAAAGACTATTGGAAAAAAACGATTCACGAAGCTCTTGTGAAGACCTAAATGGATTATTCACTAGCGAAACAAACAGCCGAAAGTGAGCTCACAAAAGTTTTAACAAGTTTGTGAAAGAGAGACGCCTATATTCAGATGAAATGCAAAAGCCAGTGAAGACGTGCGATAGAAACAACAATTATCAGCTACACTTCGTGTTCATTAGTAAATGGTCTTGTCGGTTTTCATCTGCTTGTTACTTCCGGTCTAAAATGGAGAATAACGCATAGCAAAATGTTAATCTTCGAAGTTATTTTTGCTTTTGACAGCGCTTTGCAGATGCAGTTTCTTGATAAGAACTGTAGTCTACAGGTTCGCTGCCTGAGCTCCTGAGTTTAGTGTTTGGTGCAACACTACGAGCTGTATTTTTCATGTGGAATGCCTTTCATTCGTGCAGCGGTTGTGACGGGGTGATAAATACGGCCGGTAGCCGGTTTATATGAGCTCTATATATGAGCAGGTGAAATACCTTATGCAATAAATCTACGTGCTCCGCCGCTGAGATTAATCAAACTCAGGCTTCACTTAGAAGTATAACAGAGCACTTATGGGTTACAATGTGTGCCATGATGTTGATCCGTCGAATAAACATAAGCATAAAATATATAGGTTCTTCATACAATTTTAGTTCTCTCTTTCGGACATCCAAAGAGAGGGGCCTTTAGCGCAAGATGTTCTTCAATATGTAAAAGACAGCCTTAGTCTGGCCTTTTCTACTTCTAATTTCTGACACACATCTTCCGTCTGATGTTTTGACTGTCCCCAGATATTTGAATTGACTAGAATGTAGGCTGTACGGTATAAAGCTATCGTGTGGGAACATGGAACAGTACCAGCCGGCTGTGGGAAATACATTAGTAGAAGAACAGTCAAAGAGAAGAAAAGCACGCATGCTGGTTTCTACCCGTTTAGCTCACCTATCTTGTAATCAATCATATCGATGCAGACGATGCACACTGATGGAAATCCTTGCAAGCAAAAATATGCTTTCATATTCAGGGAAATTAGACCATTAGGGGAAACGATTTTTTTTTTTATTATTATTGTTTTTTTGTTTTTTTTACCATTGAAAAAAATTAGATGGAAACTTTCCCGCCTCAACCTGTCAGATTGTATGAATTGGTCAAGAATAAACTACGTTTTTCCTAGGATTGTCAATCATTTGTGTAATGGCTCTTATAATGTCTGAAATTTTCACTCAGAGATGATGTCACCATGAAATTTGCAGGTATTGATCTGCACTTACAGAAGAAAAAAGAAGAGAGAAATTAGTGGATAATCAACATTATTATGCGCGACACTGATAATTGCAAGCTGTCATGTTTCGACACAGGATTACCCGAACCATGAATCAGTTCAGTGTTCTTATCTCGACCCAGGCATATTAATATGTGTATCTCTTTAGCTCCCATTCATTCTCTTATCAGCAATATCTTACCGGTAGTTACGAAGTTCGAAGCAACAGGAAACTACCACATTACTATCACACGAAACTCATCATAGAAGCCAAAAATGAAACTCAAAGGTCTGATGGTGATGCCCCCAGACCAGGCAAATCACATCTATCGTTAAGCACCAGCAAGCAAATTAGAATTTTGAGAGCATGCATCTTCCCTGTAGCAACATACAGATGTGAGTCGTGAACTAGCTGCAAGTCCTTAAGAAAGAGAATATGGGCTTTTGAGTTGAAATGCTATAGAAAGATTTTGAGAATATCTCAGGCAAAGAGGAGAAATACTGACATTTTGAAAGATCTGAACACCAAGGAAGATTGGCAAAGAAACAGCATTCTGTCTTACAAGCTGAAATAGTTCGGTTATATCGAGCGGCACGAAGGATTGGAAAAAAAAATTATAGCAGAAGGCACGGTACCCGAAAGGACCGGCAGGGGCCGACCAACACGAAGATGGGCACAGGATATAAGTGACTCCTTGAGTATGAAAGTACATGAGGCGGAAGAGCTGGCGAGAGACTAAGTTTCTTTCAGACTGACTATGATGTGAGCGACGTTCTGCATAGGACCTACTACATGAGCTACAAAGTTCTTGAGTAGCCAAATCCAACTCATATAACATGTCCGAAAAACACTGTCTACGTCTTACTTCTCTGAAAATTTTTCGGTAGTCGTGCGACCCGAGGATAACAGCGTCGTTTGATTTTATTAACTGCAGGTGGAATATGTATTAACGAGTTAAATGTATATAGCTTAAGCAAAGACAGCATTTTACAAAATTATGAATATTCTACGCAATCTTTCTTTGTTCTTAGCTTCATAATTATATTCTCCTATATGGAAGTGAATCATGGACAGTTAGACGATACAGTAAAATATTTTTGGAAGCGTTGTCAATGTGATTTTACAGACAAATTATTTCAGCCCGCAAAGACAAAAAGAGTAATGATAATGTCTTGAAATAAACTGACTCACGAAAAGAATTGATTGCGCACATCAAAGGAAGACCATCTACATTCTTTATCATGTCATGTGATGGTGGCAAAACTAAAGGGAAAAATAGTCAGACAGAGAAAAAAAGTTTGACTTCATGACATGGAACAAAAATCTGTGTCAGAACTAATCATAAGTGCAGGAAATGGAAGGTTGTGAGTAAATATAACTATCAAAGCCACATGGGATTGATTAAAAGAAAAAGAATTAGTTAATGCAGTTTTTTAACAACAACAAAATACAAAAATATTTTAATCTGGCGCAATGGTTTGCTTTCGCCTGCTTTGCGCTCCTAACGTCTTGGGTTCGATTCCAGGGCGTATTCTTCACTTAGACATTGCAGATGTTTCAGAGATGCCTGTCAGGTCATCACTAGAACTAAGAGTGTCTGAATTTGTGAGACACTCCAGGCTCGCCAAAAGGCGTGCATGAAATCAGCTAGTGTGTGGAGATTTTCCCGTATTTGTAGCCATTACATTTTTCACGACATAATGCTGACAGATTCTTGTTAAAGGAACAACTGTAGCCTTTAAACTTTTCAGAACATATGCTGACAGATTCTCGCTAAAGGAAAAAGTGTGGCCTTTAAACTTTTCACATGCTGACAGATTTTTGCTAAAGGAAAAAGTGTGGCCTTTAAACTTTTCACATGCTGACAGATTTTTGCTAAAGGAAAAAGTGTGGCCTTTAAACTTTTCACATGCTGACAGATTTTTGCTAAAGGAAAAAGTGTGGCCTTTAAACTTTTCACAACATTTGCTGATAGATTCTTGCTAAAGGAATAAGTTTAGCCTTTTACATTTTCACAACATAATGCTGACAGACTCTCGCCAAAGAAACAAGCGTGGTCTTTAAACTTTTCATAAACTTTTCACAACATAATGCTTATAGATCCTCGCTAAAGGAATAAGTGTATAATCACAATGCTGACAGATTCTGTCTAAAGGAGCAAGTGCAGCATTTAAACTGTTCAGAACATATGCTGACAGATTCTCGCTAAAGGAACAAGTGTGGCCTTTAAACGTTTAACAACATAATGCTGACAGATTCTCGCTAAAGGAACAAGTGTGGCCTTTAAACGTTTAACAACATAATGCTGACAGATTCTCGCTAAAGGAACAAGTGTGGCCTTTAAACGTTTAACAACATAATGCTGACAGATTCTCGCTAAAGGAACAAGTGTGGCCTTTAAACGTTTAACAACATAATGCTGACAGATTTTTCCTAAAGGAACAAGTGTAGCCTTTAAGCTTTTCATAAACTTTTCACAACATAATGCTGATAGATCCTCGCTAAAGGAATAAGTGTACAATCACAATCATGTCCAATACAGATACGACGCATCTTGGTATTCAATATTTGTATAGATGATATTCTGCAATCTACTGGAAAGGGCTCAGTATTCCGTCAGTCTGATTTTTTTTTTTAATGTAATACATGTCAGGCATATGATGGTAGACTCATATTTGGATAGAAACATAGGCACTCAGTCGACGTGGTGTAGCAATTAGACGCCTGCCTGTTGAAATGAAAGGATAGGGTTAGAATCCGAAGGAAATCAGACATTTTGTTCTTCAAAAACGATCTTTATTTCTAGCTTGACCTAGCCTTGAGTGGGTACCAAGCAAGGTCTTGAGAAGTGCCGACTCGTGTTTAAAATAAAGTTCTAGCCCTATATGCCCAGTACTGCAGAAGACCTGGAAAGGTATCTTTTTTTTTTAACTTCTGCTATCGGCACTTGGAGAGTGACGTATTCAACATGCTGCTGGCCACCTTTACTTTCAAGGACACTTCCTGGTTCTTATGTGAGGCTGGGTCAACCTCGAAGCTTATTTAAAAACAATCCACCATAATGCAGATTGAAATCCAAACCCTTTAGGAAGGTAGCAAAGCTTCACGCCAATACTCAGCCCTGGCTTAAATTTGAAAAGAAAAAGACAAGTACGTAGTTGTATTTCATTGTACTCACGATGAGCTGGTCCCACGTGGGAGCCAGTGTTAATTTGTTTGTAAATATGTCTTAACGGTGATTCCTTCCTTCCTTTCTTTTTTAGCTTTCACTGGCTGTAAACTCAGGCAGAACTTTCCGGTGGTTCGTCAACTTCATGACGTTGATCTAGTTCCAGAAACTGAGTTCTGCTTGCACATCTGTTTTACAGATTGGGCTTTTTATGTGCAGACAGTTGGTTTCTCGCCTCTCAAGCAGATGAAACACCTCTAATTAGTCGCCATTTACGATCTGCTTGATAGGTGTGGAATCGATCTATTCTTTCTACCCAAAATTGGGTTCCATAACCCACACAGGGAAATGGCTTTTCAATACTCAAAGCAACTGGCCATGAGCTACTGGGCTATCGCACAATAAGTAACTGGATTCTCTTACAGTAAGTTGCTGGGCTATTTCACAGTAAGTTACTGGGCTATCTCACAGTAAGTTACTGGACTATCTCACAGTAAGTTACAGGGCTATCTCACAGTAAGTTACTGGACTATCTCACAGTAAGTTACTGGACTATCTCACAGTAAGTTACTGGACTATCTCACAGTAAGTTACTGGACTATCTCACAGTAAGTTGCTGGGCTATCTCACAGTAAGTTACTGGACTATCTCACAGTAAGTTACTGGACTATCTCACAGTAAGTTACTGGACTATCTCACAGTAAGTTACTGGACTATCTTACAGAAACAGGTTTAATCCAAATAACTCCTCATCACGTTGCTCCAAATTTACCTTTTCCAAAGTTCATCTGTACGACTAAATTCCCAATCATCGGTGGTCGTGAGATTATTAAAGTCAATTATTATTTTTAACAGCTTGATAATACTTCGTGTGATGTGCTGAACAAACATTCAAGATACTGTGATTGGGGAAGGGTAAAGTTAAGAATTATTTCTCACGTCATAGCTGGTGTACGGTGTATTTAAAAATCGTTTCTCAGTACATGATTGGTGAAAGGTAGAGGAATAATCGTTTCTCAGTACATGATTGGTGAAAGCTAGAGTAATAATCGTTTCTCAGTACATGATTGGTGAAAGGTAGAGTAATAATCGTTTCTCAGTACGCGATTGGTGAAAGGCAGAGTAATAATCGTTTCTCAGTACATGATTGGTGAACGCTAGAGTAATAATCGTTTTTCAGTACATGACTGGTGAAAGGCAGAGTAATAATCGTTTCTCAGTACATGATTGGTGAAAGCTAGAGTAATCATAGTTTCTCAGTACATGATCGGTGAAAGCTGGAGTAATCATCGTTTCTCAGTACATGATTGGTGAAAGGCGGAGTAATAATCGTTTCTCAGGACATGATTAGTGAAAGCTAGAGTAATAATCGTTTCTCAGTACATGATTGGTGAAAGGTAGAGTAATAATCGTTTCTCAGTACATGATTGGTGGAAGGTAGAGTAATAATCGTTTCTCAGTACATGACTGGTGAAAGGTAGAGTACTAATCGTTTCTCAGTACATGATTGGTAAAAGATAGAGTAATAATCGTTTCTCAGTACATGATTGGTGAAAGGTAGAGTAGTAATCGTTTCTCAGTACATGATTGGTGAAAAGTAGAGTAATAATCGTTTTTCAGTACATGATTGGTGAAAAGCAGAGTAATAATCGTTTCTCAGTACATGATTGGTGAAAGGTAGAGTTGAGAATCAATCCTTTCTAAGTTCAAGATTTCTACTGTCTTTTCGGAGTCAGCCACAGCTTTAATTAAAAAAAAAATCATAACTCATTTGGTTATTCGGTGATTGTAACACTAGCAGCTTGATTTCCTAGAAACGCTTAAAGAAAATGATTTTAGGCTCAACTGGCCTAAGTGTCCAGCTTTATTTGAAGAATCTCGATGGGGATTTGATCACATGACCACAGCAAACCAGCTTACCGCTGCAATTTAGCGGCTCCTCCTGATTAGGATTATTATGTATTATGTTATTACACATTTAAATTCGGCATTCAATTGGAGGATTGGCATTCATAGAGTATAAGAGCATGGCTATTTATTCTAAGCTGCATTGATTTAATTTTGCTGCGTTCAAGCACTTTAGAAGCATTTAGCGCACAGAACATTTTTAGCATTTTTATTTATTTTAGTTTGCTCTTCGTAGTTATCTGTCTTTAATGATGCCGGTTTTTGGCACATCCTGCTGTAGCAATGTCCGAATTATGAATCATAATTTCTTACGTATCTATAGTAACACATTGAAGGCACAGAGATAAAAGGTGTTTTAGAGGAGCGTTAAACTTACAATAAGGATTTTTAAATTAATGAAACAAAAATATCAAAGAAACAGCCATCTCAAAATGTAGTTGTTCCTTTTTGCCTAGATCGGTATACTAAAATGTGTTTTTGTTTTCGAACTATTTCCGAAAACCGCATTTGAGGCTTCTTCGAATTAAGAGCCCACGTTAATTATACAAATCTGTCTATAAAAGATTTGAAAATATGACCACAAGGCCAGCAGATTAGCAAACAAACAACTGCGCTGAGGCGCTCTTGTCTTCCATCCACCACAGGCTGTGTTATTTTAAGTATTTTTATTCAAATATGAGACTGGAGTGCATGTCATGTCGGTTGATCACATATTTCTCCTTGTGTGTGTTAGTATGAGATTATATCTCACGTATGTCCCATTGTGTGTGTGTTAGTATGAAATTATATCTCACATATGTCCTATTGATTCTAATCTCATATATTTACCTTTGATTCTTACGCAACATATTTCAGAAGGATTTTTATCTCAAATATTGAATCGTGATTTTTGTCTGACTTACTTCTTGATGATTCTTATCTGATTTTTTTCTCCATGATTCTCTTTTATCATATTTCCCATTGATTCTTATGTCATACATTTCCCCTGATTCTCATCTGACGCATTTCCAATTGATTTTTATCAGTACATTTCTGCGTAAGTCTTGTCTAACACATTTCCCATTGATTCCTATTTCACTTTTTTATGCTTCGTCTTTCAAATATTGTCCATATGGATTCCTAACTCGCATATTGCAAGCGATTCTTAGCGCTTATAGTTCGCATTCATTATTATTTCACATATTTCCTATCGATACTTAATCCTCACACTTCCTCGTGATTGTTATTTCACATACCCCCCCCCCCCCCCGATTCTTATCTCACATATTCTCCCCTGATTCCTATCTCACATATTCTCTCATGATTCTTATATCGCATAGTTTCCCGATGATTCTTATCTCAAATATTATTCCTTGTATCATAACTGGCATATTTTCCCTTTATTCTAAACTAATAATTTTCCACAGGATTCCCATCAGACATATTTGCTCCCGATTCTTCTCTGAAATATTTCACTAGAGTTGTTATACCTGTATACGTCCATCCATGCATGGCTCTTTTGTCTCATATTTCCCCATGACTCGTAATCCATAATTCACATTTTTACTTCTATCGTATGTATATCTTGCTTTAATTGTTCCTTGAATTTCGCACACGTCTTCTCGTCACTTTGTCTAGATTAATATGTTGACATCAACCCACAGACCTGCATGCAACCATTGTCCATTTTTCATACAGTTAATGCCGGGTTGCACTGATAATTATTTATGTGCTGTGTTTATGTACGTATGTGCCCGGCTCTCTAGCGTAGTTGGCTAAACCGGATTGCGCGGAGACCGGGTGACGAACTCCTTGTGGTCCGGGTTCAATCCCGGGGGTAGGCAGGAAAGCCACATTTTCTCGCAGATTTACGGTATTTACAATGGAATCAAGGCAGAAAGGTTGCGATATCCATAATACCGAGCCTAAGGGTTAACAACTCATGGCTTCTGGATACTAAAACAAACAAACATGTACGTATGTACTGTGTACCTTAAAATATTTCTGATTGGGGGGGGGGGGAGGGGAAGCAGCGAACCAGCAGTCTGCATACAATTAAGCAAGATCTTTGAAACGGATCGGCACGCAAAAATTCAAGTTCTGAAACAAGACCGAAGTCCGCAACAAGAACTCTCCGCCGGAGTCTACACGTGGTCAACAACAACAACAACAGCCACAAAGAAGATATTATGATGCCAAATTGTTCATCATCTTTCTTGATCATTCTCTGTCTCAGTTGTTGGAAGAGCTAACAGTTTGACGGGACTGCGTGTCCAAATTGTGAATTTTGAATTTACAGTTCGTTTTTCTTTCCTTCTTGTTACTGTGCCTTGCAAACAATCATTGATCCTCCAATAGAGTCAATACGTGTTGTATAACTTTTCCTCTAACTCCATCACTTTCTCATTCCATTCTATTCCGACTTCGAAATAATTACCCCAAATAAGTCCTTTTGAATGACATACTTGTCGAGGTAGGAGGGGTATATTATCAGCCGAAACTATGCCCCCCTCCCCCACCCCACCCCAACAAAAGGAGCTATGGAACCCGCATGAGGCATTCAAAGGCCTGTAATAAAAACGTCATTTGTCAGTGTAACTGTCTTAAACTGTCTGCACGCGAGTTATAGCTGATTTTGTTCGTTCTCTTAGCCATTTGAAACTTCCCTCCTGAGACCTGGCAATTTTGCAGCAACTGCAGAGAATGAGCATACATTCATTCATTGGTTCTTGGTACTAAACATATGGACAAAGTTGCCGGCAGAAGACACGTTAAGTTCAGACAACATCCTGCAATGAATGTTAAACAGCGAATATTGCGACTTTCCCGCCAATAATTTCCCAAGAGTGAAAAGAAATTTTCATTCTTTTCCTTCCGTTATCAAACCACAAGGGACTAATGAGACGGAAACATGCATTATATTTCAGTCAACAAAACGTGAACCTATTTCCAGTGCTAGGACGGATCATTAATTTACAGAGATGTCTCATTAATGGCTTGGTGTTCTGGCAGAGGGTGTGGCTTCTATTCTTGTCTGCGGAACTCAAAGGATTTCATCCTGGTCAGGTCATGAACGTGAGCTCAGATTAAAGGTTAACAGTAAGACAGAAGCGTCACACACAGTAGAAATTCCCAAAACTCAGGGACAATACCCGGGAATCTCTGTAAAATCTGTGAACCGAACGATAGAGCTGTGAAAATAATCCACCTCCGTCAAAGCTTTTCCATTCCTTTTGGGCGTGTTGGGTATACGGTTAGACCTATATTTATAGACCAAACATCACTTGGTGGGTGATGTGGTCAGCATCACACTGGCCGCTTTTACTTCCCATGACTGTATCTGATAACCACTTAAATATGGGTCGACCAAGGAGCCAAAGTCATTTTTTAGAAAATCTGGTCCTTGTCAGGAATCGAACCCAGGGCCTTCCGATCAACAGGCGAGCGTCCAGCCACTAGACCACGACATTTCCACAGTGAGCGTAGGGTATACGAAAACTTTTGTCCATGCGGACAAGGAAGTTAATAATTGAGGAGGTTTACCAGGAGGTCGCAGGATGGGAAACTTTACATGTAACTTTTGTGCACTCGTGGACGTGTACTGTGTATATAGTTGAAAGAGGCTGCAACGTGCGAGGCTAGACTTGGATGTACTGGGTTTTATATCATGTCATGTGGCCCAGTCTCTCTCTCTCTCTCTCTCTTTCTTTCTCTCTCTCTCTCTCTCTCTCTCTCTCTCTCTCTCGATTTTCCCTCTCCGTCTCTCTCTCTCTCTGTCTATATCTATATATATATCTACCTATACAGAGCTGTTGGTCTGCCATCAGTCAATGATCCTCCCATAAAACCAATACATGTTGTGTAGCTTTCCTCTAACAACACCACTGAAAACTCAGCTGAAGATCACCAACGATATCCACACATACATGCACGCACACTCACACACACACGCACACAAACATAAACACACATCGGTATCAATTGCCTTGGCAACACGATGTGTGTGTACGCGCTCGTGCGGGGGTGTGCTTGTGTGGGGCGCTCGAGACAAACTGCTTGACTACTTCGCCTCGGAGTCTACGAGTATAGTTTACAGACCAATCGGATCAACAATATAACAGTCGACACACTTGCATAATATACCTTAAATAAACGTTTCTCTGTAATTTGTAAGAACCGTAATGTAGTTACCAAGGCAAACAAGCTAAGAATCCCTGACCGAACGTTGAGAAACAATTTCAAAGATCATTACAAGGATATCGATGCTGAAGATTAAGAAATCCAGAACAAGACGTGTATCTGTTGCAAAACTGGAAAATATTTGTCCAAGTCAGACAAGGACTGTGTCCGCTGCACGGACAAGCCTGTCGGTACACTAGATCACTGTTTCATGTTTCCTCCTTGTTCGATTGTGACAGCTCGAATGTTATCTGACGCAATAATTGCCTTCCATTAAAAAGGGAAAGGACAACAGTTTCCTGTTATCAGAAACCCCCTAATATCCCGTGCTGGTTTTCGATTTCACTCAAGAAAAATGTAAAATTCAAAAACATAACACGTGAACAATGGTGTGTGTGTTTTTTGTTTTCTCTCCTGAAATTAAATTACAGTATATAGATCTCTTTTACGACTTTATCTATCTATCTATCTATCTATCTATCTATCTATCTATCTATCTATCTATCTATCTATCTATCTATCTATCTATCTATCTATCTATCTATCTATCTATCTATCTATCTATCTATCTATCTATCTATCTATCTATCTATCTATCTATCTATCTATCTATCTATCTATCTATCTATCTATCTATCTATCTATCTATCTATCTATCTATCTATCTATCTATCTATCTCTCTATCTATCTATCTATCTCTCTCTCTATCTATCTATCTATCTATCTATCTATCTATCTATCTATCTATCTATCTATCTATCTATCTATCTATCTATCTATCTATCTATCTATCTATCTATCTATCTATCTATCTATCTATCTATCTATCTATCTATCTATCTATCTATCTATCGATCTATCTATCTATCTATCGATCGATCGATCGATCGATCGATCGATCGATCGATCGATCGATCTATCTATCTATCTATCTATCTATCTATCTATCTATCTATCTATCTATCTATCTATCTATCTATCTATCTATCTATCTATCTATCTATCTATCTATCTATCTATCTATCTATCTATCTATCTATCTATCTATCTATCTATCTATCTATCTATCTATCTATCTATCTATCTATCTATCTATCTATCTATCTATCTATCTATCTATCTATCTATCTATCTATCTATCTATCTATCTATCTATCTATCTATCTATCTATCTATCTATCTATCTATCTATCTATCTGTCCGTCAGTCTGTCCGCCTGTTTATCCGTCCGTCCGTTCATCTATTTGTCTGTCTGTCTGTCCATTCTTCCGTCTCCGTCTGTCTGTCTATCTATCTGTCTACCTGTCTGTCTGTCTTCATGTCTGTATAATTATCCATCTGTCTGTGATTGTGCTCGAGTCTTTATGTCTTCATATCAGTACACACACATGTGTGTTTTTGTGTGTGTCTGTGCGTGTGTGTCCAATTACCTTATCTATCTATCTATCTAGCTATATATATATATATATATATATATATATATATATATATATATATATATATATATATAAAACTGTCTACCTGTCTTTAAGTCTGTCTGCCTATTTAAAAGTGTGTCCCTCTCCCGTCGTCATATTTGTAGAACTTCAACTCACAGTTACCAATCTCAGTGTCGGTCTTTCTTCATGTGATTATAATATCCCATTATCCTTCTGTCTGTCCATACTGTACACACCCACACACCCATAATCCGTCAAACTTAGCAATCCCTTTTTCTAATTATCAACCCACGTCAGACTTAACAATCGCCCTGTCTATTTATCCACCCACTCGAACTTAACAATCGCCCTGTCTATTTATCAACCCACTCATACTTAACAATCGCCCTGCCTATTTATCAACCTACTCAAACTTAACAATCGCCCTGCCTATTTATCAACCCACTCATACTTAACAATCCCCCAGCATATTTATCAATATATGTCAGACTCAACAATCTCCTGTCTATTTATCAATCCACGTCAGACTCAACAATCCCCGTGTTTATTTATCAATCCATGTCAGACTTAACAATGCTCTTGCCTATTTATCATTCCACGTCAAATTTAACAATCATCCTCTCTATTTATCAATCAAAATCACTCATGTAACTCTATCCCCCTTTCAGTTTATCCTCTGTATGCCTCTATGTATCACCTATGCCAGAGTATTCATCATAAGTATATGAGCCTGTCGAAACATAAAACATCTCTACTGATGTCGGCCAGGTTCACTCTCCCCCGCAGACTGCAGCTTATGCAAATAAAGTCTTGATCCGCCTGGCCCTTTGGTCACTTGATATTTAGGGAAGCGTAGAAGAAAACACTTGTGATAATTGGTTCATATATTCATTATGTATCTTTCCCGGAGAAAGGTAAATGTTCCGTAAGGATTCTATTAGTCTGCCAAACACCGCAGTCTTCCACTTGAACCGGTTCCAGCGTCTTCCTTCAATGAAAGTAAATACTAGAAGGCGTCCAGAACGGGGAAGGGTCGAGAAGTGACGGGGGGCTGTCTGAAAGGAAGGTTGTTGTTAACTTACGTCAGACTTTCTCGTTCCTAGTCTCTCTTCGTCTGCATCTGTGGCTTAAGTATTGCGGTGTCTGGTAATTGCGAGAAGCCAGGTCATTTTGAAAAACAGACCGCCTTGCGTTAGTTTCGACAGTAGTATAGAGAGGCAGCCGTTTATTCAGCAATGGCAAACTTAGTTAGTTAGTTAGTTATTCCTCTTGTGCCAAAGATGGCGCATAGGGCAGAGGTCATAGCTTTCCACGTCCGTCGGTTCGTTGCCACTTGATGTAGGTCTTGAGTGCGACTGAGACCTATTGTTGAGCTCTCCCTTGTGATGGTTCTACGGGAGTTTTCTTTTGGTCTTCCCTGTTTTCTTTACCCTCTGGTGACCATATGAAGGCTTGGTGGGGAAGTCTCTGTATGTCCATTCTGAGTACGTGACCGATGTAATTCCAGCGACGCATTCTAATAAAATCAGACACATATTTTTGTTTTGTTTCCTGTCTTATAGATGTATTGGACCTAAAGTCCGACCAGTGAACATTCAATAGCTTTCGGAGGCATCTATTCTCGAAAGCGACTAGTTTCTTATCGATTGATACTGATGATTTCCAACTCTCACAACCATAAGTTAGCACTGGGATCACACAGGAATTGAAGACCTTAAGTTTCGTGTTGTTGCTGAGTGATCTTGACTTCCAAATGTTTGACAGTTTGTTAAAGGAACTACTGAATATAAAATTACCTGGTGATATTACAAACAGCAAAAACAATGTTGTTTCTGAAACGCAGTGCTCTTCGACCCTTGGGCATCAGCCCATCTCTAATATTCATACAGGATGTACTTAGGAACTATATGATGGTAGGTTTTCATTATTGACGTCATTCTGCATTGGATATTCCCTTGCGTGCTCAGTCTTTTGATGCAGCAGCCACTCCAAGATACCTCTCCCTGTTGTTCCCATCACAGGCTGGTTGTAGTGTCTCTTGTCTTGACTCTGAAACAGCCACCAAGATTCACTCTCAGGTCACGAACTTTTTTTTTTAAGAGTCAACGATTCATCATTTTCCTCTACAGTTTAACCCTTACAGCGTTGACTATATCAGCTCTGTCCATGCCTTTTTTCCCGTTTGCATTGTCTGAATTACCTCCCAGCTGGTCGGCTCTTTCATTACCTTTCACTCCTGGATGCCTAGGTATGTAGATTATGATGATGGAGGTTAACTTAGTCTTCAGTGCAACATCCGTTGTATCAAGGTAATTTTAAATTTAACAGTTCTTGGTGATTCTACAGTCCTGCGTGCCTGCTGGGCTGCTACTGAAATAGGAAGATCCTAGTCTGGATGCCTAACTAGCCTGACCTGAAGGTTTGTTACCATCAGACTACAAAACGTACAAGTGCTGGTCCAAATGGCACATCACCCTGTGTACCCCTGCAGTCAAATGAGCGTCCGGGTAAAGATGCGATGATTTCTCCAAAGGTGCATGGGCATGGACAGTTCGCTCTTCAGCCAGAACAGTTAAGGAAGCCAGCGGTGCCTTTTCCATGACCACCAGCAGCATGACGATGGAGGTTATGGCGGTGACACAGGCTTTCATCTGGCTGGGATCACAGGACTATTCCCGCGTGTGTGTGCTGAGTGATTCTTTGAGTATGATCCGGCAGGTCAAGGCAGGCTGGTTACGCAGACAGTGGTTTGAGTCATTGCAAAATTCTCTTGTGTGTGCAGTTACTTTCATATTCGTCCCAGGGCATGCAGGCGTTGTTGGTAATGAGACAGCTGATAGACTGACAGGCACTGCATTAATTGAAGATGGCTGGCCAATGGATCACGCAGATACTGTCATTGCCCTTAGAGAGATAGGTCGCTCTGTGGATTTTGGAAGCAACGTGTCCACATCACTTCTAAGAATACGTGAATTGGAAGTAAATATCGGCACAGCCAAGCATGAGAAGCCCACTGAACGCACACGAAGTCTTGTTAACCTACATAGGACTGGTACTATTAACTCCACGACGCTGATGAACATGTTGAGAGGGGAATCCGGAGTGCTGTGAAGATAATCTAACTCCTAACTCTCCAAAGGATTTGTGATGGTTTTTATTTTTATTTTACTGGTGCTAATTCAGTAGCCTCGTTCGTTCATTTGAGGGAGGGGGAGGGGGGGGGAGCATTTGGATTGAAGTTACAGATAGGTTCTACGTGGAATTATTGCACCGTAAAATGTAATGTTTTATTTAATGGTGGAATTGACCGTTTAGAAATTATGAAGACCTTGACCAGACGGATGTTCAAACTGTTATCCTCAAATAATGGGAATACCCGGCAGAAATTGACTGATGAAAGACATGTTTTAACTAATAAGCTGTGAAAAAATGCCATGATACATGTGAACAAATTTTGCAAGCAATTCAGAAATTTTGTTATAAAAGGGTGGGAAATTAATTTCAATATAAAAAAAAAATAATAATAATCCAAATTATTAAACAATTTCACAAAGCAAGCAACTGTAATTTCTGAAAGAGAGATGGAGGATTACAGCTAGAAAAGATTTTTGAAAAAACTAGTTATATCAGAAATGTGCATGTAACGATTTGATACAGACTGTTGGTGACATCAGGATGTGTGTGTGTGGGTCTGTGTGTGTGTTCATGCTTGTGTGTGCATGCTTGTGTGTGCATGCTTGTGTGTGCATGTGTGTGTGTGTGTGTGCATGCTTGCGTGTGCATGTGTTACTGGTGTGTCAGCGTGTGTTTTCGTGTTTGTGCGTGAGGGTGTTCACAAAAATCGTCCTGTCGACCCCATGTTTAAGAAATCAATATCAGCATTTTTCAGCAACAGCTCATCCATCAGCCCAACCTGAACCGAACTCAGAGATCACGTTTTGAAATCCTTAGAGGGCGGAAGGGTTATGCTTTCTAACTTTTAGTCTCAGTATTATTCCCTTCCTGTGCAGACACTACATTTCAGAGGCAATTAGATACCCTTGAAGGCTGCATTACCGCAGGAAATGTTCAAAATGGATTTTTCTTTTCCAAACTTGCCATAATCTTGAATCGTCCATGCTCTTTACTGGGATTTACACATTTTAATTTGGGTTTTCAAGTTAAGGTGGCATCAATAATATTTTGAGTAGTTGGTTTCTATATTGAGGCTCTTTGCATGGACGCTGACAGAAATAGGGGCGTGCTCCCTTATCTATTTTATGGAAGATGGGCTTTAATGTTTCAGGGCGGAAAGCTTTGTTTGACTGCTAAGTATGTATTATAATTGATGATGATGATATTATTGCCGGTGAATGTTTTTTTTTTTAATCTCTGGGGTCTCAAAGAGCCTACTTCTCCGCCCCCACCCCCCAGGTCCCAATAGTGGAAGTTGGCTGAGCTCAAAAAAGAGACATCGCACTAATATTTCGGAAGGCCGAACGGTTAGAACGTTGGGCTCTCATGCGGTAGACCCGGGTTCGAATCCTCGATAAGGCTGGGGATTTTTTTCTGTCGGGGGGCAAAATTAAATTCTCACCTGCACAGCACCATCTATGTGGCTTTAAATCCTCAGACTCAAAAGACCCGCCCCCTCCCCCGTTTGTGTGTGTGTGTGTGTGTGTGTGTGTGTGTGTGTGTGCATACACTACAGAAGTATGTAAGGGCAGTAATTGGCAGTTTTGAGCAGTAATAATATTTTGATCTGAAAACAGGACAATCCAAGCAAGTCAGTTGAACCCTACCGAACCCTCAGCTAACAAAAATATATTCTAGAATTTATTACTAAAAGTATTTTAAAACTGTTTATAAAGATTCTAGTAGGATCTACACTGGACTGTCGCGGTTAAAACGTTACATATGGTCACTCTATTATCATCATCATCATCACCAAATTTCCATCACAATGCTCATCCACTCATTACAACGATTTGTTTCAACACATGCTTGTACAATTTTGTTTCTCACGTGGACGTCTATTGTGTCACTCTTGCTCTGAAGTTTTCCTTATTGTGTTAATAATATAAGCTTACATTTTTTCATATTTTCACAAAGCTGCAGATATACATTTTCTATAACCATGATGAAAACATGTTACAAAAACATGGAATTAGTTCAGTTGACTAGTGCCACGACTAGCGTAGCTATGTGACTTGAGAATTAATTTTCCAAATCGATTTCAGACATCGGTTGTGAAATCGGCACTTGAGTCTAGATGGGAGAAAGGAAACGTCACCTCACCTAGTAATCAATGACACTATAACTGATCAGTACTTGTCAATGTCTCATTGTATTACTATGTCAATTGTCTGGGTTATTTTACGTTGCAAGCCAGCTCAGCGTGAATCAAAGCCCTTTACGATTATACCGGCAGATATTTCAAAAAGTGCACCCATCAACCGAAAGACTTTGGTGAAAGAATCAGAAGGAGATTCCCTACATCATTCTGGATATGATCTATGAAACATCTTTTCAATGTTGGACAGATGTGAAAGTCTTCCAGAACATTCACTACTCCACCTTCCCCCACTCATACATATGCATCGACAAAGGAGATTTTTGAAGCGTATAAACATTATACACGTAAGAGACAAACAAACGCAATCATAACATACATAGACTCGAGTGCGTATAAGACGACGCGCAATCAGTGTGGCTAGATGATGTAATTAGTTCATATATAAAATGTATGTTTAGAAAAAATGTGTTACCTACCAATGTGGTCAAATGTATAATTATTTAACATACACGCACGTGTAGTTAGAAGAACGTGTAACCGTTGTGGTTAGATATGTATGCAATTATTATATATGTATATATGCATACACACATACGTATATTTATAACAACGTGTAAATATAGTGGCTAGATATGTAGTTATTTCATATCCTTTTAGCATCAGCGTTAGTCCCTATGAAGCCACTGACGGCATGTCAGAGCTGCTTCAATGCCTTCAGGTCTGCGTTATTCTACCCACAGCTGGAGATGGTCGTGTTTTACTAATACCAATGGGAATGTTGCATAGAGTAATTACTATGGTCTGGACTCTACACTGTTTTAACATTTTAGCTGTAATTTTCTAAACATTACATGGAAGCAATAATCTAGCGCCATACCAACATCATGGGAGTCGCCTCGGCCTTGGCGTCTAGACCCTCGCATGCGGATCGGAAGGTCGTGGGTTCGCGTCCTGAAGGAGCCGGACTTTTTTTCTTCAAAATGACCTAGACTCCCAGGTCGACCCATCTCTGAATGGGTACCAGGTGCATTACTGGGAAGTAAAGGCGGCTGGCGTGATGCCGACCACATCACCCACCAAGTGCCGATTGGTCTATAAAAATATAGGTAAAGCATGATATTCCCAATACGCCTAAATGTGTTGAAAAGGGACCTTTATTTACTATATCTATATCATGTCACCGGCTCTCTAGCGTAGTTGGCTAAACCAGATTGCGTGGAGACTGGGTGACGAACTCCTTGTGGTCTGGGTTCAATCCCGGGGGTAGGCAGGAAAGCCACATTTTCTCCCAGATTTACGGTATTTACAATGGAATCAAGGAATAATACCCAGCCTAAGGGTTAACAACTCATGGCTTCTGGATACTAAAACAAACAATATCATGTCATGTATAGGTATCTCAGTGGCGAAGAGGTCAAAGTGTCGACCTCGTGCTCTGAAGGTCGTGTGTTAGTTTTACGTTAGCGTTGTTCAGGTCATACGTGCACTTGTTACAGAGACTCATGGGGATCTCATCGGAGCTACGGAGTTTGAGCTTCGTGGATCGCTCTATGTAGGCAGCTACTCGGTCTGCTGAACGAACAAACAAATTTTATTTTTAAATGGTCGCAATTTGGGCACGCAGGCCCGTCTTATTTCACACATGAATTTAATTTTATCAATCAAGCATTTTAATTGAGAGAGACAGAGCTATAAAGCATATAACTCGGTGCAATGAAGTCGACCCTTACGACGTTAGGTTTTAACATTTGTCATGGATAAAACGTCATACAATGAGCTGCTCCAATAGCTGTTGACACCTTCCGGTCATATGGTGATTTGGCAGGCTCTGTTTTTTTTTTTTTTAGTCGTGGCAAATGTTTAAGTGTTTGCTTCTGATAATCGTTGCATTCTCCTCCATATGTGGACTGCAAGGACATAGTTTAGTTGCCCAGCCATAGAGCACGAAGCCGGACCTTATATCTCACTCATATCAATGGAAAATACAAGGAATTGGGGAGAGAACAAACTAAGAATAAGCACCCACAAGACCCCAACAGCAGAACTCAACAGAAAGCAACATACAACAGTTTTCCGTCTACGAACAGGACACTGCAGGCTCAACTACCACATGCATAAAATAAACTTTGTACAGTCCCCACAGTGTGCCTGTCAAACATGACCACAAACACTTGATCACATTATGCAGACCTACCCACTCTACATGCAACTTCGAAAAGATACCTGGCCTCCGACATGTGAGGG
>CAJHNH020003668.1:7500-172500 GCA_905116865.2 Candidula unifasciata
GAGCTGCAGAACCGCCTCCACCTCCATTGTCACGCTAGATGTTGTGGTGTCGTATGCTAGGCTGTCTTGCACTAAAGATTTTCCATTGGCTTTCGCTACGAACCCACAGGCACTTCTCTTTCCTCTCAACTCCGAACCATATGTATAGATGATCAGATCACTTGTACGTGAGTTGTCGGAATGAAGGAATAGACTTCGAACCCTATGTGACATATAATGGCTCAGCTGGACAACGAATGGATATTTTTGTGAGACGTCTGAAGTGGGGATATGGGAGAACACCCCCCCCCCCTCTCAAAAGGGACCATTAACCAAGAACTATGGAGAGACACGAAGGCTTGCGCCGTTTTAGCAAGACTCGTGATAATGATGATCATTAGATCTCCATGGTAATTATTTGATAATTAGTAAAGAGTCGAATAAATTCTCCTACGTTTTTAACGATTCCAAACGTCAGCTGCCATGGCAATGAAAGTTGATAGCGGCAAGTCTGGTTCAAGAATGTAAGATTTCTTCTTTCATATCTCTGATGAATGTTGTCTAGATTCGTCTCATTTCTGTTACCTCAGAAAAGTATTACCATCGTCTATGTTATCTTTCAAATGGTTGGTTTTCGTGTCTGTAACAGAGTCATCCCTAATTAGTCATTCATTCGCGCCTAGACGTGGGAATTCATACAAACAGGTAATAATGTAATGTAATCGTCTAGATCAGAAGGGAATTCACTTCTTCTTTCTTCCTTCTTTTGTCGTTTCATTGATACCAAATTTTAGCTCAGTGTCCTGGTTTTCTGTATTTGTTTTGCACTTCTCGAGTGGCTTGAGTGATGGATTTGTTCATCTTTTTGCAGGTTTCAGCTGCACCATTTATCCAGCTTTCCTGATTTTCCTCTCGCCTTCCTCCCAAATGTTCTGCTGTAAAAAATCTCAAATGCAGTTTGGTTTGTCTGCAGTCTCACTAGATCAATAAAACGTTTAATTCTTAGCCTGTCAATACAATGCAGACACGGTCTTTTTCCAACTTGTGTCCCTAATTTTGATATTCATAACTGTGTCCCTTTTTGTGTTATTAGTGACCACATAGGGCAACAGCACGTTTCACATGTAGTTATTTTCTTCTTCGTCCTCTTTGTGTTCACCAGCTGTAAACTCACTCTGGTGGAAAGTTCTGGTTGTTTATCCACTTTTGGACTGCAGTCCTGTTCCAGAACCTGAGTTATTTTCTTTTCTAGCGCCCTATTTCCTGTCAATGTTTGGCCCTGACAACATAAAGTAGCGATACAGATGCCATTATTCCTTTGCTTTTCTACTGGAAGGAAGACATCTGAGTGTAAGCAGTGGGGCTTACTGCTAGGTGACAGCATTTGCCTTCTATCATCTGGCTTCTATCTCTCTGTCGAGTCTGTCATCTTCTGTAAATATGCTTCCTAGATATTTGATCTCTATTACTTTTTGGGGGAAATTCACAAAACGTTTTAAGTGCTCGCATCAGTGCAAGTAAATCATCATTTCAAGACACACTGTCAGAAAAGGGGTCTGCAAGTCTGGAGATCATAGTGAGGACCAGTAGGATTGACATGTAGAATCATGACAGACCAGCGGCTAGCTTGCTCATCCTGCTGGCGAGAGATCATAGATTCCAATCACGACTGAAGCAGTTTTTAAAATTTCTTGCATGTACACCCCAACCCAGTCTGAAGTGGGAGTCAGAAAGTTTCATTGGTGATAAAGGCAGTAGACCTGATACTGACCATATCTCAGCCAAGTGCCTTTTAAACTTACTTAATGAGTTATAGCAAAGAACGTGGTTCTTTACTTAATTGATTTTTGCATCACATCACTACATGAACTGTGTATAGTTCATGCTCTGTTTCAGACTCTTGACAGGGTAGAAAGTACTCCACTGGGTGAGCAGATACAGCAGGAGCCTTAGTCTTAATCTTAGTCGAGGTTTTAACTTCATTGCAATCAGGTTTCCCCATACTTGCTCCGTTCCTGTGCCAATGCAAATAAAATGAAATGTCCCTTACTGTCGCCAATGAAAAACTGGTGAACAAACAATTAGTCCTGGAACAATCTAGAACTGTGCGCATGCAGTAATTGCATTTGGCAGTCGCTAGGAGCTCCAAAACCAGCGGTTGCCACCATAAATGCAGTTTGTCACTGATGAAGTAGTCAGGCACATTAGGTTGGCTGTACACATGTAGAAACACTGCATACGGTATTTCACTAGCCCACACCTAAACCGGCTACTGGCCATATTGAATACCACAACACAACCGCTGCACAAATGAAAGGCACTGCACATGAAAAACAGCTCACAGGGCTGCACCAAGCACTCAACTCAGTAGCTCAGGTAGCGAAACCGTAGACCACCATCCATATACAGAAACTGAATTAGCAAAGCATTGTAGGAAGCAAAAATAATTTTGAAACTCAACTTCTGCCATGCCTAATCCTCCATTTTTACCCGAAGCAAGAGCCTACTAATCTTCAGTAGAAGTCCCCTGTCAACAAGTTTTTAAGGTCCTCCGACACAGGACTCCAGGTTACTTCATAACCATGTTGTGGTATTCCAGTGTAATTGTGCTGCATGGCAGGTAAATAGGGCTTACACATTGTGCACCTGAATAATTCTTATTCTTGTGGTGTTAATCCTGCTAACTTCAATCCTGGAAGGGGTGGGGGGGGGGGGGAATTTAAAAAAAAAATGAAAAGGTTTTTCAGCACGCTATTTTCCAGACACTCTCCGGAGGGTGGGTTGATCTGGGCAGTAACTCCTGGACCTCGGGACTCTTCTGCTGTGCTTCCCACTCTTGCCCACAAAAACGAGGCATAGTTGTCGCTGCTGACACTTGGTTAATGGTGGTTATCGCTAGCCAGCATCTGCCAGCGCCCTGCGCTGTGCAAGATGGCTATGGCCGTGTTGGCTGGGAATGAGCCAGCTTCTCACTCATGTGCCTCCACCAGTAGAGACCTGCCAGTCTGAATTAAACCGGGAGCTGTGGACTTGATCCCTTCATCTCTTTAACCCTGTCATCCCATACAGCTGTTGCATCAAAGAGATGACTGTTTGGATCAGAAGAGGTTAGGGCAATGTTTCCTGGAGGGGGGGGGGGGAGGGGAGGAGGCTAATTTGATTGTTAAGGTCCCCATATGGGAACCGGGGCCCCATTATGGGGGCAACAAAAATAGACCCACTGCCCCCCCCCCCCCCCAACAAGCATGTTGTAGGAGTCAACTAATTGGGGACATACTTTGAAGCAGGAGTGCATCGGCTCAAATGGCAAGGAACAACCAACTGCACATAAATATGCCAGGAAAGTGGATGTACATGCAAAACTCAGACTCTGGCACAAAGCCAAAGTCTAAATGGACGAACAATCAGGACTTTCCGCTGGAGCTTACAGCCGGTGAACAAAAAAGAAGATTGTTAAAAGGATGGGGGGGGGGGGGGGCAATTACAATGCAGTCTTGTGCAGAGTTTAAGTATTATGTTTATGTTACATAGAGGCAACATAATTTTAGAAAGGCTTAGATGGGGCATGGCGCGCGCACACACACACACACACACACACACACAAATACACACACATACACACAAAACAAGGTTGGGAAAACTTGGGCTAGAGCATCAAGTATAATCAACTGTGTTAAAGCAACAAATGGAAGCAACCGACCCCGTGTTTGAGTCAGAAGTCATAAGTTCATTTAATATATCAGTAGATGTGAAGGGTATGCGCAGTTCCCCCATTCTAGCTGTTGTCGGGGGCTCTAATATAACCTTTGGCTTGAACGTGGTTTCTGGGTATTGAGCCTGAGTGATTCTCATCTGAATAGTGGCACTTTGTGTCACCAGGTGTTTGTAGCTCATTGTGCTGCCCTGGTGGGGTTGAACTTTATTCATTCTTGTGAAGATGTTAAAATGAATGGCGAATGAAGTAAGGACAAATCACATGGTACATTTTCTGGTATTGAACAAGTTAACAACATTTTCTGCTTTTGTGTGTGTGTGTGTCTGCTAATTATTCAGTAATTTCAGAAGTTAGCAGTTGACGGACAAAGCATCCCAAGATGGAAATCGCATTCCCTTACATCAAGAAACGGTCAGAATTTGGCCGACAGTGCAACTTTTCTGACCGATCCGCGGAGCTTCATGTGGATATCCCCTCAGATGATACTTTGATGCACGATTTCATTGCACGGGATCCTGTAGATATGGGCATACAGTGTGTCCAGGAGATGTCCGAACATTTCGTAAGTTGTTGTTTTTGTAATTTGTTACATTTCTTCATTTGTGAAGAAGTTTTAATTTACAGCACTTTACTGATGTCAAAAGTTCAGATCTTGTCTGTGCTCTCACTTGCTTTTTTGATGTCAGTTCAGATCTTGTCTGTGCTCTCACTTCCTTGATGTCATCAGTTCAGATCTCGTCTGTGCTCTCACTTCCTTGATGTCATCAGTTCAGATCTTGTCTGTGTTCTCACTTCCTTGATGTCATCAGCTCAGATCTCATCTGTGCTCTCACTTCCTTGATGTCATCAGTTCAGATCTCATCTGTGCTCTCACTTCCTTGATGTCATCAGCTCAGATCTCATCTGTGCTCTCACTTCCTTGATGTCATCAGTTCAGATCTTGTCTGTGTTCTCACTTGCTTCCTCGATGTCATCAGTTCAGATCTCATCTGTGCTCTCACTTCCTTGATGTCATCAGTTCAGATCTCATCTGTGTTCTCACTTCCTTGATGTCATCAGTTCAGATCTTGTCTGTGTTCTCACTTGCTTCCTCGATGTCATCAGTTCAGATCTCATCTGTGCTCTCACTTCCTTGATGTCATCAGTTCAGATCTCATCTGTGTTCTCACTTCCTTGATGACATCAATTCAGATCTCGTCTGTGCTCTCACTTGCTTCCTTGATGTCGTCAGTTCAGATCTCGTGTGTGCTCTCACTTGCTTCCTTGATGTCATCAGTTCAGATCGTGTCTGTGTTCTCACTTCCTTGATGTCATCAGCTCAGATCTCATCTGTGCTCTCACTTCCTTGATGTCATCAGTTCAGATCTTGTCTGTGTTCTCACTTGCTTCCTCGATGTCATCAGTTCAGATCTCATCTGTGCTCTCACTTCCTTGATGTCATCAGTTCAGATCGTGTCTGTGTTCTCACTTGCTTCCTCGATGTCATCAGTTCAGATCTCATCTGTGCTCTCACTTGCTTCCTTGATGTCGTCAGTTCAGATCTCGTCTGTGCTCTCACGTGCTTCTTTGATGTCATCAGTTCAGATCTTGTCTGTGCTCTCACTTGCTTCCTTGATGTCGTCAGTTCAGATCTTGTCTTTGCACTCACTTACTTGACACCATCAACTGTGTATTTGATTTTGCTTTCACCTGCTTCCTGATGTAATCTTCTTCTTTGCGTTCACCAGCTGTAAACTTTGGCAGAACATTATCTCTAGCAGATCCACTTTCAAGTCAAAATAAACTCCCCCAGGAAGTCGAAATTGTTTACATGCTTGTTGGGAGGGGTTGGGAAGGCAGTGGGTCTCTTCTCCTCCTTCCCCCACCCCACCCTTCCAAATGCCTAAAGGGTGCCCCCAAAACTACATGGAGGCCTAATTTAATCTGTTTGCAAATATTTCCCCTGATCATCACTTCTATCCTTATTTTATATTCTGTCATTGACGTTTCTCCACAAATATTTCATTTTTTCCAATGATAAGTTTCTCTTCGCTGCAGGCTAACACAGAACGCTATGAGACAAGTATTCATGGCATTAACCACACGGAGGGAGGCTGGCCTAAAGATGTTAACCCTAATGAAGTGGAACAGGTGACGCGCTACCGGAAGAAAGTGGAAAAGGATGAGATGTACATCAGTGCTGTTCTCCATCTAGGCTCTGTAAGTTCAATAAATATTCATTGTACTTATCACATTTCTCATTCTCAAATTTAGAGTCTCCAGACATAAGGCTAATTTTTTCACCATCCTGTTGTGCCTTTATGTGCTACATATGGCTTGCTTCTTCAGGTCATGGTGGTGTGTTGGGAAATGAGCAGGCAGATAGACTGGCCAGTTGTGTACCACTTGGTGGTGAATTGATGTGTAACAAGCTAGATTTTCTAATAGCCGTTTGGGAGCGAGTGAACAGTGCGGAGGCACAAATAGATCATTACGGTCTGAGGAGAATGGCGCTGCTAGGAGTTACCAGGGGATCTGACCACTGTTCAGTACTCAAGGGACATGCGAGACAGATGTACAGTCAGACAGTTACTGGTACCATCATAATTGGAACGCTTTACCTGCTGCTGAAGACGGGGATGGAGTGCTTATGGGAGTGTCTCGAGTGCTGTGATGTCGATTCTTAATGTTGAATCAACATTCAACAACATTCAAGAGCTTGCAGTCAATTTCTGCTCTCTGTTCTGTCATGTACAATCACTTCGATATCATGGATTGAATCCTGTTCAGTACATTTGTTTCTCTCATCAGTGTTCATTTCCTCACTTTCCTCTGTTTTCCATTTCATTGTTCCTCTTTGGTGACTTTCTATTTGTCTCTCTTCAGAATGTTTTTAATATGGTGCCATCTTCTCTGTCTTAAAATGGTTAATACTAAAGGTAAAGTCGGGAGATGTGAACCAAAGTCATTGCAGACAGTTATAAATCATAAGCACTCTGCCACCAGTACGGATAGCTGATAAGAAACTGTCCACCTGTGTCGCCGTCCGCATGAAACTCTGTAGCTACCGCGACATTCCTCCATTTACCCCAGAGTGTTCTGGTAACTTATGGGTCCTGGTAACTTATGGGTCCTGGTAGCTTATGGGTCCTGGAAACTTATGGGTCCTGGTAGCTTATGGGTCCTGGTAACTTATGGGTCCTGGAAACTTATGGGTCCTGGTAGCTTATGGGTCCTGGTAACTTATGGGTCCTGGTAGCTTATGGGTCCTGAAAACTTATGGGTCCTGGTAGCTTATGGGTCCTGGTAACTTATGGGTCCTGGAAACTTATGGGTCCTGGTAGCTTATGGGTCCTGGTAACTTATGGGTCCTGGAAACTTATGGGTCCTGGTAGCTTATGGGTCCTGAAAACTTATGGGTCCTGGTAGCTTATGGGTCCTGAAAACTTATGGGTCCTGGTAGCTTATGGGTCCTGGTAACTTATGGGTCCTGGTAGCTTATGGGTCCTGGTAACTTATGGGTCCTGGTAACTTATGGGTCCTGGAAACTTATGGGTACTGGTAGCTTATGGGTCCTGGTAACTTATGGGTCCTGGAAACTTATGGGTCCTGGTAGCTTATGGGTCCTGGTAGCTTATGGGTCCTGGAAATTTATGGGTCCTGGAAGCTTATGGGTCCTGGTAACTTATGGGTCCTGGTAACTTATGGGTCCTGGTAGCTTATGGGTCCTGGTAACTTATGGGTCCTGGTAACTTATGGTTCACACATTCTTACACATGTTATTTCATCTAACCTCGTTTCTTCTATCAGCATTCGTTCACAAATGGTCTTCAGAATGTGTCGTTATTATAATACACATCCACATTGGTCCTCAGGTTAATTCACAACCGCATTGCGCCCCAATAAACCCTGTTACATAATGTGTTCTCTTTTTTTTTACACTTGGTCAGAACACACTGAAGAAATCTGGCTTCTACAGTGGCTGCTTCCACTTAAGTGCAGCATTAATTTTTTTTTTTTAATTTTTATTTGTCCCATTTGATTTCAGCTGAAAAACCTGGAACTGAAAGAGGATAAGTAATTAAGCATGACCACGTTATATTTAGTTACAATTTATTTTAACAGTTTGTTTGGTCTCAAACAGATAATGGAACATTGCATCAAACAGAACAATGCACTTGATATCTACGAGGAATATTTTGAAGACATTGACTTTGAAGAAATGGATGAACCTGCATCTGCCAAAACACTCAATGTGTTTAGGTTTGCACATTAACTCATCACATTGTCCAAATTTGGGTTTCTATTTGAACTTTCATCGTTAAAATGTAATTCTTTTGAATTGTTGATTAGTTAGTTAGTCGACAGATTATCCTCATTTCACGTCAAACTCTTCAGTCTATAAGTGCTTGGATCACTTCCTTAGTAGATCCTGCAGTGTGTAGCAGCTTATGGCACTAGTTCTGTTTTGATTTCTTATTCTTCTTTGGCTTCCTGCATAGTTCCCTTGTTTGTCCACACCCCTGTTGACCTGTTGTTCTGGCAGTCTGGTTATGGTTGCAGATTCACAGTTCTTTTGCATTGACTTTGAAGAAATGGATAATCTGAGTCTGCCAAAACACTAACTGTATTTATGCTTGCACTTTAACTCTTCATCTCGTCCAGACGTTTTCCTGTCTCTGAATTTTAATAAATCATTAAAATGTATATCTTTTTGCTCCGGACATCTGTTTTAATAGCTCACCTTCTACTGAAGGTTCCGGGATCCCATTCTGTGGAAAACAAGATTGTACCCACTTCATCCCCAGCAAGCATGCTGTAAGATTCATCTAATTGGGAGCTTCTTTCAAAGCTGAAGTGCATTTACCTGAGTGGCAAGTAGTCAACAGTCTGCATACAGATAATTCGCTTCTGTAAAATGGATGTGCACACAACATTCATGATCTGGAACACAACTAAAGTCCAGAGGTGGGCGAACAACCAGAGCTTTCTACCGGAGCCTACAGACAGTGTACACAAAGAAGAAGATAACTCACCCACTCTCAGTTTGTAATCCAGCTTCTAACTCAAAAGAAAGTTTTTGCTGTCTCCATTATATCTCAACATATTATGTTGACTAATTTCTCAACATCTTTGAGATAAGTTGTTCTGAAAACTTGCAGAGACCCTAATGATATCAAACGGACAGCTACAAGCATTTCCTGGCACCCAGACGGATCGTGCAACCTGGCAGTGGCTTACTGTAACTTGGAGTTTCAGAGCACACTCCCTGGCACCAGTATGTGTTCCTACATCTGGGATGTTGGTATGTGCTTGTCGATCTGGATAATCTTACTTTTTTTCTTGAGATCTTCATTTTCTTAATGTTTCTGATGTAAACTCCAGTGGTAAATTCTGGTTGTTTGTCCACTTATGGACTGTAATCTTGTTCTGGAACTTGAGTTTTGCATTATACACTGTTTTACAAATCTTGTTTAAAACAATGTTTTCCCATAATGAATTTAAATAATGCGGACACAAAAAATACATTGCACAATTTATGGCTAGAGTAATTCCGGACACGTAATTGACACAGACAGTGCTTTCCGTGTGGTTTATCACGCACCGAACAGGTGACTGTTGAGAATGGCTGAGACTTTAACAATTAAAATCAACACCCTCCTTTGTAAGCAGATGGAATTTTTAGTAAATTTGTAGGTACCCTGGTAAGTCATGTTACTACGGTGAGCTTCCAGCGGCATAAAACACACCACGATGTGTCGAAAAAAACTATTTGCATTTCAGTTGGATTTATTTAGTTTTTGTGCTTTCCTTTATGTTGAAGTAATTCTGTAGTAACGCACCTGGTGAGATACAGTGAAATATGCCTGGCAATAAATTGTGCAATGTATTGTTTGTGTCCGCAATATTTAAAATCTTGTTTATTGGAATGCAGACTTTTGATTCCTCACCGGTCAGTTAGATGCAGTCTGATTTTAAAGGAAACATTCCTAACTAGCCAACTAGCCACCTTGTAGGACATGCTTGTTGGGCTGGGCAGTGAGTCTGTTCTGTTAAATGGGGCGTAGGACCCACACTTTCAATCTTTTTTTTTACCCCCCCCCCCCAGGACATCACACAAGCAATAAACACCCGATGACACAAAGTGCCACCATGTGGATGAGGATCACCTGTGGAGAGGTCCCAGACTAGGGCTTCAAATAATGTAAAATTGCATCCCACAAAGAGATGGCTAGATTAGGCCCTACACATGGATTTTCTATAGATGTAGTGGAGCTGCGTCTTGAAAGAAATGGTCCACAAAGAGAATTTGTTCCCTGCATCAGAAAAGATAAAAAGAATATTGAAGTGCTATATCAGACTGGTTGGCCTCTGTGTCTAAGGTGTTGTGAATGCACTTTGTAATGCCGGGGTGCTGGGTTGGATCCTAGCTGCAGGCGATTTTTTTTTGGGTTTCGACAGTGGTATCCCGAGCCGACCGTTGATACAGCAGTGGCAAACTGCTGGACATAAAATTTGCCTAGAAAAGCCTACAAAAGCCAAAACGAATGCTGGTGGTAGCACTGCAACATCCTTTAAAGGATACACCAACACTGCCAATTACTGCCTGTATTTTACCACTTTTGCGGTGTGGGCAGGGGGGGGGGGGGGGGGTCTTTGAGCCTGAGGATTTACGGACGCATGGCTAGTGCTGTCGCCACGACTGTGCAGGTGACGATTTTATTTTGCCCCCGACAGAAAAAATCCCCAGCCTTACACAGGATTCAAACCCAGGTCTCCCGCTTGAGAGCCCAGCGTTCTAAACGTTCGGCCAGTAGCTCCTAAATAACTGCCAATTACTGACTTCATTATACCACTTTTGCGGTGTAGGCAGCCGGGTCTTTGAGTCTAAGGATTTACGGCCGCATGGCTAGTGCTGTCGCCACGACTGTGCAGGTGACGATTTTATTTTGCCCCCGACAGAAAAAATCCCCAGCCTTACCGAGGATTTGAACTCGGGTCTCCTGCTTGGGAGCTCAGCCTTGTAACCATTCGGCCAGCCAAAGGATACGCAACTGACTTTTTGTGTGTATACAACTGATGTTGTTGTAGGCATGTGAGACACTGACAAACTGAAACACACACAACCACTGGCAGCGGAGACGGGCTTTCTGAGAATCATTTATAGAACATCCTTTTCCTTATCCTCTGTTTCTGTCTTTGCCATTTTAAAAAAAGGTGGCTGGCACTAAGTATTGTGGTTTACAGCTAGGCTGTGATATGGCACCTTTTAGCCCAGCCCATCTGATTTCAGCAATTCCTCATTAAGTTGTCTTTGACGGCATGCTTGTTAAGAAGCAATAAGTCTATTCACCCTCCCCCCCCCACTTCCCCCTTCTCCCCCCATTCCCCATTCTCTCTCCCCCCCCCCCACTTCCCCCTTCTCCCCCCATTCCCCCTTCTACCCCCCCACTTCCCCCTTCTCCCCCCATTCCCCATTCTCCCCCCCCCCCACTTCCCCCTTCTCCCCCCTTCCCCATTCTCTCCCCCCCCCCAACATAAAAATGAGGTCCGGGAACCCGTGGGGGTGGGGGGAAGAGGGAGTGCAGTATGCAGTACCGGCACCTCTTTAAGGCATCATTTGTTTTCCACTGTTATGGACACTGAGTGATGAGTACTAGCACGATTTTAAAATACACTTTATAGTAAGTACTGGTGCCTTTTTAAGACATTATGGTGAGTACTGGTGCCTTTTTAAGACATTATGGTGAGTACTGGTGCCTTTTTAAGACATTATGGTGAGTACTGGTGCCTTTTTAAGACATTATGGTGAGTACTGGTGCCTTTTTAAGACATTATGGTGAGTACTGGTACCTTTTTAAGACATTATGGTGAGTACTGGTACCTTTTTAAGACATTATGGTGAGTACTGGTGCCTTTTTAAGACATTATGGTGAGTACTGGTGCCTTTTTAAGACATTATGGTGAGTACTGGTGCCTTTTTAAGACATTATGGTGAGTACTGGTGCCTTTTTAAGACATTATGGTGAGTACTGGTGCCTTTTTAAGACATTATGGTGAGTACTGGTGCCTTTTTAAGACATTATGGTGAGTACTGGTGCCTTTTTAAGACATTATGGTGAGTACTGGTGCCTTTTTAAGACATTATGGTGAGTACTGGTACCTTTTTAGACATTTTGTCATGGTTATCGTCACCTTTTTAAACACTTTGCAGTGAGAACCAGTATGTTTTTTAGTTACACGGCAGGCAGAAAAACCACCAGTGCAAGCGCTGAAAAGATCTGAAGTGAACGCAAGAGGCCGCTCTAGGAGAAGATGGATTGATGAAATTAAAGAGCTTCTACATCGACGCAGAATGACAGTTGCCATTTCTGCTCATCAAGTAGTTGATCGCGAACTGTTTATCCCCACAACTCTAAACTGCAGAAATGGAAATTGATGATGATAACTGGCACATCCCCGCCCCCTTTTTTAAATAAACTTTGTAGTGTGTACTGACACTTTTCTTTAGACACTTTATAGTGAATACTGACACTTTTGTTTAGACACTTTATAGTAAGTACCGGCACTTTTGTTTAGACACTTTATAGTAAGTACCTGCACTTTTGTTTAGACACTTTATAGTGAGTACTGGCACTTTTGTTTAGATACTTTGTAGTGAGTACTGACACTTTTGTTTAAACACTTTATAGTGAGTACTGACACTTTTGTTTAGACACTTTATAGTGAGTACTGGCACTTTTGTTAAGACACTTTATGGTGAGCACTGGCACTTTTGTTTAGACACTTTATAGTGAGTACTGGCACTTTTCTTTAGACATTTTAAGTGAGTACTGGCACTTTTGTTTAGACACTTTGTAGTGAGTACTGGCACTTTTGTTTAGACACTTTATGGTGAGTACTGACACTTTTGTTTACACACTTTATGGTGAGTACCCACACTTTTGTTTAGACACTTTATAGTGAGTTCTGGCACTTTTGTTTAGACACTTTGTAGTGAGTACTGGCACTTTTGTTTTGACACTTTATGGTGAGTACCGACACTTTTGTTTAGACACTTTATGGTGAGTACCCACACTTTTGTTTAGAAACTTTATAGTGAGTTCTGGCACTTTTGTTTAGACACTTTAAAGTGAGTACTGGCACTGTTGTTTAGATACTTTATAGTGAGTACTGGCACTTTTGTTTAAAAACTTTGTGGTGAGTACTGGCACTTTGTTTAGACGCTTTATAATGAGTACTGACACTTTTGTTTAGACATTTTCTGGTGAGAACCGGCACTTTTTTTTCTAGGAAAAAAGCCTTGCATTGACTAATTAGAGAAAATAAGCATAAACAGTCAATATATTAGGATATGTTGAAGGAACACTAAAAAACTTGTCGAAAACTTTGAAGTTTGATGGTGAGAAAAAATGCAAGAGGAAGACACAGAAATAAATACCTGGAAGGCTTGGCTGTAAGTGTGGCACAGCAATGTGATGATGATGGTCTAAAATACCTTCTACAGGTGGTCCTTCTGGTCCACATTCTTCCTATACCTTGACAGCCATGCTGTTTTACAACTGTATTCTTCTTCTGTCTTCATTTTTATTGTCGTTTTTTATTTTTTATTTTGTGGGTTGTTGTTTTATTCACTGTTTATTTTTGAGATCATCTTCAAGGCACATCTGGCATGACCATAAGTGCTCTGAGCTCCTCCCGAGTGTTTTGTTGTTTTATTTATATGAAGAAAACATGCTTTATTGTTAAAATACCATTGCAGTCTGAAAGATAAGTGTTTCGAAGGGCCGAATTAGATGAGCCTGCGTGCCCTATTTGTGACCCTTTGAAAAATAGAAGAACAATCATTTGCGTTTAAAATGGTGGTTGGCACATTGTGTTGTGGTTTACAGTTAGCCTATGATATCCGTACCTTGTTGACCTGGCACATTGTGTTGTGGTTTACAGTTAGCCTATGATATCTGTACCTTGTTGACCTGGCACATTGTGTTGTGGTTTACAGTTAGCCCATGATATCTGTACCTTGTTGACTTGGCACATTGTGTTGTGGTTTACAGTTAGCCCATGATATCTGTACCTTGTTGACCTGGCACATTGTGTTGTGGTTTACAGTTAGCCTATGATATCTGTACCTTGTTGACTTGGCACATTGTGTTGTGGTTTACAGTTAGCCTATGATATCTGTACCTTGTTGACTTGGCACATTGTGTTGTGGTTTACAGTTAGCCTATGATACCTGTACCTTGTTGACCTGGCACATTGTGTTGTGGTTTACAGTTAGCCTATGATATCTGTACCTTGTTGACTTGGCACATTGTGTTGTGGTTTACAGTTAGCCTATGATATCTGTACCTTGTTGACTTGGCACATTGTGTTGTGGTTTACAGTTAGCCTATGATACCTGTACCTTGTTGACCTGGCACATTGTGTTGTGGTTTACAGTTAGCCTATGATATATGTACCTTGTTGACCTGGCACATTGTGTTGGGGTTTACAGTTAGCCTATGATATCTGTACCTTGTTGACCTGGCACATTGTGTTGTGGTTTACAGTTAGCCTATGATATCTGTACCTTGTTGACTTGGCACATTGTGTTGTGGTTCACAGTTAGCTTATGATATCTGTACCTTGTTGACCTGGCACATTGTGTTGTGGTTTACAGTTAGCCTATGATATCTGTACCTTGTTGACCTGGCACATTGTGTTGTGGTTTACAGTTAGCCTATGATATCTGTACCTTGTTGACTTGGCACATTGTGTTGTGGTTTACAGTTAGCCTATGATATCTGTACCTTGTTGACCTGGCACATTGTGTTGTGGTTTACAGTTAGCCTATGATATCTGTACCTTGTTGACCTGGCACATTGTGTTGTGGTTTACAGTTAGCCTATGATATCTGTACTTTGTTAACCTGGCACATTGTGTTGTGGTTTACAGTTAGCCTATGATATCTGTACCTTGTTGACCTGGCACATTGTGTTGTGGTTTACAGTTAGCCTATGATATCTGTACCTTGTTGACTTGGCACATTGTGTTGTGGTTTACAGTTAGCCTATGATATCTGTACCTTGTTGACTTGGCACATTGTGTTGTGGTTTACAGTTAGCCTATATATCCGTACCTTGTTGACCTGGCACATTGTGTTGTGGTTTACAGTTAGCCTATGATATCCGTACCTTGTTGACCTGGCACATTGTGTTGTGGTTTACAGTTAGCCTATGATATCTGTACCTTGTTGACCTGGCACATCCCTAGCCAGTCACCTTTCACAACATGCTTGTTATGGAGGTGGGTCTATTCCCCCCCCCCCCCAACCTCCACACACACACCCACACTGGGCAAATTGTATTCATCATCATCATGTAGCAGGTCCTTTGCAGAACGTCGCTCTTATGCCTGAAAGAAACTCAGTCTCTCGCCAGCTCTCCTGCCTCGTGTAATTTCATATTCAAAGAGTCACTTATATCCTGTGCCCATCTTCATGTTGGTCAGCCCCTGCCCCTCCTTCCTTGTACCCCATGCCCTCTGCTATAATCTTTTCCAATCCACCATGGCGCTTGATATGACCAAAATATTTCATCTTCCGAGACAAAATACTGTTAGCAGATCTTCCTTGATGTTCAACAATTCAACAAACCTTTATGTTTCAACTTTCAGAAAACCCCAATAAGCCAGACTTGACGATTGAGTCAATATCTCCTCTTGTGTACCTTGATGTTCAACAATTCAACAAACCTTTATGTTTCAACTTCCAGAAAACCCCAATAAGCCAGACTTGACGATTAAGCCAGTATCTCCTCTTGTATGCCTTGAATATAATCCCAAAGATACCCATACCCTTCTTGGAGGCTGCTACAATGGACAGATTAGTAAGTTTCCTTTTATATATTTTAAAAAATATTACTTTTTACGCTTTATTATTTGTTGATGTTGTTCTTCTTCTTCTTTGCGTTCATTGGCTGTAAACTCCAGCAGAAAGTTCTGGTTGTTTGTCCACCTCTGGATGTTAGTCTTGTTGCAGAACCTAAGAGTTGCATTCACATCTGGCTTATTTGTATGCAGACTCTTGGTTCATTTTCTTTTGGGCAAATGCACTCTGACTTGGAAGGATGTCCCAAATTAGTTGACTCTTACGACATGCTTGTTGGGGATGCAGTGGGCCTATTCTTGTTGTCCCCCTCATTGGGGCCCCAAAATCCACATGGGACATGAAGTCCTGTTTTAGAACCGTTTGACAGATCTGACGCATTTGTGTGCAGACTGTTGGTTCCTTGCCTCTCAGGCAGATGCACTCCGACTTCAAAGGAAGTTCCCAATAAGTCGACTCTTGCGATATGCTTTTGGGTAGGCAGTGGGTCTATTCTTGTTTTCCCTATAATAAGGCCCTGGAACCCACACAGGGGACAAATGTTGAGGTAAAGTCTGTGCAGACTGGCGAAATCTGAAAACTGGTTAGAGAAATTATACGCAGACAGTTAGTGATCCTTCAGTCATGCTGTGACTAGGAGAAGACTCAAGAACCTGGTAACAGCTGGCAAGGTGGGTGGAAAAAGAGGGAAAGAAAGGCAACGGAATAAACACCTGGATGCCTGGCCATATGAGTGGGACGAAACAGAAACACTGACCACATCTGTGATTCTGTTGATTGTGTTAGATGGTGAAACACCACAGCCTATGCTTATAGGCGCAGAATTTAATGTATTATTCGCATTGTCATGTTATTTAACTTAGTATTCACGTTGATGCTATTTAACTTATCATTCACATTGTCACGTTATTTAGCTTATCATTCACATTGTAATGTTATTTAACTTATCATACACATTGTTAATTTTATTTAACATATTCACATTGTCATGTTTTTTAACTTATCATTCACATTGTCATGTTATTTAACTTCTCATTCACATTGTAAATTTTTTTTAACTTATCATTCACATTGTCATGTTTTTTAACTTTGCATTCACAGTGTTACTGTTATTTAACTTAGAAATTACATTGTTAGTGCTATTTAACTTAGTATTCACATTGTCATATTATTTAACTTAGCATTCACTTTGGTAAAGCAATTTAACTTACCATTCACATTGTCACTGTTTTTTTAACTTACTATTCACATTGTCACTGTTATTTAACTTATGACTCACAGTCCTGTGGGACACACGGAAGGGCTCTCAGGCTGCGGAAATCACTCCCATAGAACAGTCACACCGAGACCCGACCTACAAAACACTCTGGATCCAGTCCAAGACGGGCACCGAGTGCTTCTCCACGTCCACGGATGGCCAGGTTCTCTGGTGGGACATCAGGAAGATGTCGGAGCCCACAGAGAAGATGTACCTGGACAAGAAACAAGAGTTTCATAACGCACAGGGCGCTTATTGTTTGGAGTATGAACCTACCATGGTAAATATATGTTTATAAACTGAATCTACAATTATAGGTTTATGTGGGTGCCCATGGTCAGCACAGACAATCTCGGGTGTGGCGAATTTCTGTTGTGAAGAACAATTTGTTTATCCCCGGCAATTTTTCTTGCTTGAATTCTTATCTGGATAAGAGGAATTTCTGATAATAAGAACTTTTTCTTGGGTCCCGGTGAGTTCTCCTTATCAGGTCTGCACTGTATTTTGTTATAAACTGGAGCTACATTGATAGGTTTATGTGAGCCTACCATGGTAAATATCTGTTATAAAAACTTAGAGAGGTTTATGTGGGTCCACCACGGTAAATATGTGCTTGTAAACTGGGTATACAGTGAGAGGTTTACCATGGTAAACATCTATTTATAAACGGAGTCTAAAATAAGAGGTTTATGTGAGTTTACCACTGTAAATATGTGGTTATAAACTAAGTCTGCAATGATAAATTCAGGTTTACTGCTTTAATCTCAGTCTCTAATGAGACGTTCAGGTGATCTATCACTGTAAAATATAGAAATCTATTTATAAATTGTAATGAATAAACACCACTATGATTCTTCTTTTACTTCTTTTTCTTTTTGTGCTGCTGCTTCTTTTCCTTCTTCTTCTATTCCTTCTTTTTCTTCTTCACCTCCTCCTCCTCCTGCTCCTTCTTCTTCAGTGAAATAACTGGACAAAGAAGTGGAAGTATAAATATTTTGGCCACATTTTAAACATAGCACTTGTATTTAAAAAAGATATTTAAAAAACCTACTAGAAGGAAAAGTTGAAGACAAAATAGAAAGAGGCAGACGGCAATACAAGTGGTAGGACAGAATCAAGATATTGACGAACAGGAGTCTTAAGAAAGCATACGACCAGAATAAGATATAGATATTGTTGGGAATCAGTCGCAGTCCACCTTTGTTGTTGAGACTGTACCTGATTGACTGACTGGGTGAACTTGTGATCTTTCACTTTCAAATTACAGTTCTTCTTTTCTTCATTAGTCCTGTTCTCTCTTCCAGCAACAGGTTTTGAAGAGGCATCAGTAGAAAGCCTTGAATGGGCTGTTATCTATGGCCTCGAATATTCCAACTCTCCATCGCTTGCGTGATCGACTTCTTACTCTGCTTTTTTCTTGTCTAAGTGACAGAGCTTTGTGTGATCACAATTCCTGCATCTTACTTCGAATTCACAATTCATAAATTCTTCGCTTGCTGCTCAAGATGGGGACGGAGTGCTTATGGGAGTATCCCGAATGCTGTGATGTCGATTCTTTATTCAACATTCAGCATTCAATTCATATATCTTATTTCGAATTCACAATTTATGTGCTATATTATTATGAAATAGCAATAATTGTATTTATATTCACATTTATTTTCTAATCAGCCAACGAAATTCATGGCAGGGACAGAGCAAGGAAATATAATATCTTGCAATCGCAAAGCCAAAACTCCCTTTGACAAAATAGCTGCCATATACACGGGGCACATAGGGCCAGTCTATGCCTTGCAGAGAAACCCACAGTTCTCCAAAAATTTCCTCAGTGTTGGTGACTGGTGTGCCAGGGTAAGTGGGTGTTGGTGTTTGGTGTGTCAGGGTAAGTGTGTGTTGGTGTTTGGTGTGTCAGGGTAAGTGGGTGTTGGTGTTTGGTGTGTCAGGGTAAGTGGGTGTTGGTGTTTGGTGTGTCAGAGTAAGTGGGTGTTGGTGTTTGGTGTGTCAGGGTAAGTGGGTGTTGGTGTTTGGTGTGTCAGGGTAAGTGTGTGTTGGTGTTTGGCGTGTCAGGGTAAGTGGGTGTTGGTGTTTGGTGTGTCAGGGTAAGTGGGTGTTTGTGATTGGTGTGTCAGGGTAAGTGTGTGTTGGTGTTTGGTGTGTCAGGGTAAGTGGGTGTTGGTGTTTGGTGTGTCAGGGTAAGTGGGTGTTGGTGTTTGGTGTGTCAGGGTAAGTGGGTGTTGGTGACTGGTGTACTATGGTAAGTGGGTGTTGGTGACTGGTGTACTATGGTAAGTGGGTGTTGGTGATTGGTGTACTATGGTAAGTGGGTGTTGGTGATTGGTGTGTCAGGGTAGGTGGGTCTTGGTGATTGGTATGTCAGGGTAACTGTGTGTTTGTTGGTGACTGGTGTTTCAGAGTAAGTGGGTGTTGAGGGCTGGTGTTTCAGGGTAATTGGGGATTGGTAACTATTGTTCCGGTGACTGGTGTTTCAGGGTAATTGTGTGAGTGACTAGTGTTGCAGAGTCAGTGAGTGTTGGTGACTGGTGCTTCACTGTAAGTGGGTGTTGGTGATTGATGTGTCAGGGTAAGTGGGTGTTGGTGATTGATGTGTCAGGGTAAGTGGGTGTTGGTGATTGGTGTGTCAGGATAGAAGTTTTATCAAACTACAGTAAAACCTCATTACCTCAAACTCGCTTAAGACGAACACTCGGTTAACATGTACAAAGTTTTAGTCCCAGCAGGAATATATTATTCATAAGACATCTTTTCAAGGCCTTTTTTCCTGACGGTATGCAATGATACAGAGTATTGGCTCCACTTTTAAGCATCATTTGTTTTCAGCACTGTGGTAATGGACATTTTGTGGTGCATACTTGCACCTTTTATCAGATATTCAGTGATGAACACTAGAGCTCTACAGACATGCCGTAATTGTAACTGACTCACAGAGCATGTTGGGAAAGGTGGAGGCAAACATGCTCCGTCAGTGGCAAGCATCAGATTAGAGGTACCGGGTGGTTAGCATCCTTTGGATATTTTCTCCAGGTGATGCCGGTGTGTTGGGAAATGAGCAGGCAGATAAACTGGCTGGTTCTGCGCCACTTGGTGGTGAACTGACTTATGATAAGCTAGATGTTGTGAGGGGCCTTTGGGAGCAAGTTTTTTTTTTTTTTTCATCGGACACCGGCTGTGAATTCCAGTGGAAGGTCCCGGTTAATCGTCCGCTTGGACTTTTGGCCTTCACCTGGACCTGATTTTTGCGTGTACAACCGTTTTTTATTTCCCTGCCTCTTGGGCAGCTGTACGCCGACTTCGAAGGAAGACGTCAGGCCTATTTCTAGGGTGACTGTGGCCATTGTTTTGTGTGGGTCGAGACTGCCTGATTTGTGTGGTGTCCGCCTTGTCTCCTTCGCCGCAGGTATTGCCCCCGGAGTACCCCTTTGGGGCAACCCCCTGTGGAACAGTTGGCCCTCAAGGGAAGGCAGGGGCAGATCATGGGCATTCCCCGCCATCCAAGGAGGCTTCCATGCATGCAGAGCCGGCACATGGCGCTCTGGTTCTGGGCTCACCCAAGGAATCGTCACGTCCTGCACATGCCTGCTTAACCTCACAACCGTATCAGGCCTCCCGCTCGACAGGGGCTGCGCCCTCTGGATGTCAGCGGGGAGCAGCCCGTTGGTTTTGGACTTTTGTGACCACACAGATAGGTACATTAGCCCGGCAGAATTTCACATCCTGAATCAGGCATATCGTTATCAGTTTTGTCCCAACACTCGGGCGAGTGGGGTCTTTGGGTGTGGACATTCGGCCTTTTGCATTTCAGTGCAAATTTTGATGGTCAGATTTTGATCCGTATGATCTAGTTTTGTCGGACATTTAGGCTTAGCCATCCGATGGATGGTTGCTGTTGTGGTGTACCACAGCGCGGTGACGACGACACTGAGGGTTAACCGAGGATGTACGTGACTGGCCAGCCTATGGATGGTTGCTGTTGTGGTGCACCTCAGCGCGGTGACGACGACACTGAGGGCCAACCGAGGATGCACAAGGATGGCCAGCCCATGTATGGTTTCTGTTGTGTTGCACCTCAGCGCGGTGACGACGACACTGAGAATTAACCGAGGATGAGCATTGAGCAATGTTCTCTTTACTCAGCAGTCTTTTAACCAAGGGTTGTGATTTTAGCTGTACTTTTGTCGAACCTACTCATGTTCCTAATGAGTTTTGATAACATTTTTCACCCAAGCGTTTGGGGGCGGGCTGATGAGAGCCACAAGGACACATCACCCCTGGGGGCCGCCAAACTCCGAGATCCCCTGACAGCTCTGTTAATGCTCATTTGAGACATTATCCGTGGCGCACGACGAGGACGTGCTGTAGGGAGGGGTCTTGCGTGAGGTTCCGTACAACCAGGATAGTAAAGGACTGGCGCCCGAGTGACGTACGGAGTATCTCCTTATACACATCATGTTGGACTTAACTTCCCCTCACGCCTGTGACATAAATCACCGCGCCACTGGGAGCAAGTGAACAATGGGAGAGGGGGGGGGGGGGCACAAATTGATCATTACAGTTTGAGGAGAATGGTGCTGCGAGGAGTTACCAGGGGATCTGGCTGACGTTCAGCACTCAAGGGGAGGGGCGAGACGCATATTTATTCAGACAGTTAGGCCTGGTGCCATTGGAATTGGAACTCTTTGCTTGCTGCTGAAGATTTGACGGAGCGCTTATGGGAGTGTGCTGAGTGCGTTGATGTCGATTCTTAATTCAACATTTAACATTGGTAAATACCGGCACCTTTCTCTCCAGAACAAGGCCTGCATCTAGTAGTAGCACACATTATTTCAACACAAACTGTTGATTGTCTGGCCCCTTGGAGTAGGTGTAATACATGTTTGCTCAGTGACTCAGTGAGCAGGTCACAGAAGCTCCAGGCATGGTACAAAATGGAGACAGTGGCTCAATCTGATACAGCACCCAGTGTTTCGCAAAATCACCTTCATATCTGTCTCAGGTATGCTGGTGTGAAAGGCAAAGAGAGAGCAGATGCTCTGGCTGACAGTACGACTATCAGGAATGGGCCCTCTGTGGACAGGTAAGACATCATCAATGCCATACAAGAGACTATACACTGTGAGGCTGTCAGCTTCGTGGAAAATGATTTTTCACTGAATAGACTGCATACCCTGGGTGTACCAGTTGGAGCAGCGAGACAAGAAAACCATGGAGAGCCACTGGTTGTTACATTAGCCAGAGCAGAATGGGGAGCCACTGGTTGTTACATTAGCCAGAACAGGATGGAGAGCCACTGGTTGTTACATTAGCCAGAACAGAATGGGGAGCTTCTGGTTGTTACATTAGCCAGAACAGGATGGAGAGCCACTGGTTGTTACATTAGCCAGAACAGGATGGGGAGCTTCTGGTTGTTACATTAGCCAGAACAGGATGGGGAGCCACTGGTTGTTACATTAGCCAGAACAGGATGGAGAGCCACTGGTTGTTACATTAGCCAGAACAGAATGGGAAGCCACTGGTTGTTACATTAGCCAGAACAGAATGGGGAGCCACTGGTTGTTACATTAGCCAGAACAGAATGGGGAGCCACTGGTTGTTACATTAGCCAGAACAGAATGGGGAGCCACTGGTTGTTACATTAGCCAGAACAGAATGGGGAGCCACTGGTTGTTACATTAGCCAGAACAGAATGGGGAGCCACTGGTTGTTACATTGGCCAGAACAGAATGGGAGTTGTTAGTCTAAAAACCACTTGGTGATATACTCAGATGGAGATTGAAGCGTTTATTATCTGGTCTGATGTGCGATGAAGATGATTTCTAAAAGGTACAGTGAACAATAGAATCGCTGTTAAAGAGGTTTTACTGCTACTACTACTTTTTTTAAAAGAAATTTTAAAGTTTTTATTTATATTTTTATGTGGTCATCAGATTTGGTCAGAAGACATCAGGGAGTCTTCCATCATGTGGACACAGTAAGACATTTTCTGATTTACAAGTTAGCCGTGTTATCACACATTCGGTACTACTTTTACTACAACTTTTCCAGTTGCTGCTGCTGTTACTTTATTGCTATTGTTACAAATACTATTGCTACTACTTTACTCCATTTGTCACTAATACTGCTACTACTTTACTACTATTGTTACTTATACTATTACTGCTACTATACTTAACTCGTATTGCTACTACTACTGCCGCTGCTGCTACTACTGCTGCTGCTAATACTACTTGACTTCTATTGTTACTACTACTACTACTTAACTCCTATTGCTGCTACTACTGCTGCTACTACTACTTGACTTCTATTGTTACTACTACTACTTTACTACTACTGCTGCTGTTACTACCACTACTACTTTACTACTGCTGCTGCTACTATTACTTCACTCCCACTGTTACTAATACTACTACTATTGATGGAGCCGCCGTGGTCTAGCGGCTAGAAGCTCACCTGCAGATCGGAAGGTTGTGGGTTCGGATCCTGACAGGGGCCAGATCTTTTTTAATGACACTGATTCCAAGGTCGACCCAGGCTTGAGTGGGTACCAGGTACAGTCCTGGGAAGTAAAAGTGGCCGGCGTGATGCTGACCACCTGTTTTTGCTATTTGAGCTGTTTCCCAGACACTACTCTGAATATTTGACCTATGTGTTTGTACTTTGTGCTCTTCCCCAGACAGTAATATGCATATTTGGCCTATGTGTTTGTTGTTCTTTGTGCTGTTCCCGAGACAGTACTCTGCATATTGGACCTATGAGTTTGTTTTTTTGTGATGTTTCCCAGACAGTGCTCTGCATATTTGACCTATGTGTTTGTTGTTCTCTGTGCTGTTCCCCAGACAGTACTCACAATATTTGACCTGTGTGTTTGTTGTTCTTTGTGCTCTTCCCCAGACAGTACTCACCATATTTGGCCCATGTGTTTGTTGTTCTTTGTGCTGTTCCCGAGACAGTACTCTGCATATTTGACCTATGTGTTTGTTCTTTATGATGTTCCCCACACAGTACTCTGTATATTTGACCTATGTGTTTGATGTTCTTTGTGTTGTTCCCCAGACAGTACTCTGCATATTTGACATATGTGTTTGTTGTTCTTTGTGCTGTTCACAGACAGTACTCTGTATATTTGACCTATGTGTTTGATGTTCTTTGTGTTGTTCCCCAGACAGTACTCTGCATATTTGACATATGTGTTTGTTGTTCTTTGTGCTGTTCACAGACAGTACTCTGCATATTGGACCTATGAGTTTTTTTTCCGGGTGTGTTGTTCTCCGGACAGTACTCTGCATATTCGACCTATGTGTTTGTTGTTCTTTGTGCTGTTCCCCAAACAGTACTCATAACATTTGACCTATGTGTTTATTATTTGTGCTGTTCCCCGGACAGTACTCTGAATATTTGACCTATATTTTTTTAAAATTCTTTGTGATGTTCCCCAGACTCCGAATATTTGACCTATCTGTTTGTTCTTTGTGCTGTTCCCCAAACAGACAGTACTCTGAATATTTGACCTATGTGTTTGTTCTTTGTGCTGTTCCCCGGACAGTAATATGCATATTTGGCCTTTGTGTTTGTTGTTCTTTGTGCTGTTCCCCAGACAGTACTCTGCATATTGGACCTATAAGTTTTTTTTTGTGATGTTTCCCAGACAGTGCTCTGCATATTTGACCTATGTGTTTGTTGTTCTTTGTGCTGTTCCCCAGACAGTACTCACAATATTTGACCTATGTGTTTGTTGTTCTTTGTGCTCTTCCCCAGACAGTACTCACCATATATGGCCCATGTGTTTGTTGTTCTTTGTGATGTTTCCCAGACAGTGCTCTGCATATTTGACCTACGTGTTTGTTGTTCTTTGTGCTGTTCCCCAGACAGTACTCACAATATTTGACCTATGTGTTTGTTGTTCTTTGTGCTCTTCCCCAGACAGTACTCACCATATATGGCCCATGTGTTTGTTGTTCTTTGTGCTGTTCACAGACAGTACTCTGCATATTGGACCTATAAGTTTTTTTTGGTGTGTGATGTTTCCCAGACAGTGCTCTGCATATTTGACCTATGTGTTTGTTGTTCTTTGTGCTGTTCCCCAGACAGTACTCACAATATTTGACCTATGTGTTTGTTGTTCTTTGTGCTCTTCCCCAGACAGTACTCACCATATTTGGCTCATGTGTTTGTTGTTCTTTGGGCTGTTCCCCAGACAGTACTCTGTATATTTGACCTATGTGTTTGATGTTCTTTGTGTTGTTCCCAGACAGTACTCTGCATATTTGACATATGTGTTTGTTGTTCTTTGTGCTGTTCACAGACAGTACTCTGCATATTGGACCTATGAGTTGTTTTTTCTGGGTGTGTTGTTCTCCGGACAGTACTTTGCATATTCGACCTATGTGTTTGTTGTTCTTTGTGCTGTTCCCCGGACAGTACTCTGAATATTTGACCTATATTTTTTAAAATTCTTTGTGATGTTCCCCAGACTCCGACTATTTGACCTATCTGTTTGTTCTTTGTGCTGTTCCCCAAACAGACAGTACGCTGAATATTTGACCTATGTGTTTATTCTGTGTGCGTTTCCACAGACAGTACTCTGAATATTTGACCTATGTGTTAATTATTTGTGCTGTTCCCCAGGCAGTACTCTGAATATTTGACCTATGTTTATGTTCTTTGTGCTGTTCTCCAGACAGTACTCTGCCTATTTGACAGATGGGTGCTGGAGCCCAACTCGAGCAGCTGTCTTTTTTATAACAAAGATGGACGGCACCCTAGATGTCTGGGACATCCTCTTCAAACAAAATTATCCAACATTAACACTGCAGGTTTGTGGGGAACTGTCTCCTTTCTTCGATATGTTCACCTGTGTGGCAGACATTTCTTGCATTCTGAAAAATTATCACTCAGTGACTCAAAGAGACACTATTTGGATGAGAATCCAACAGGTAATCACAGATCCAACTTTATAGCATGCTAATGATGGTGGTATGCTAATCATAAGTATGCTAATGATGGTGATATGCTAATGACAGTGATGTTCTTATGATGGTGATATGCTATCAACGGTGATGTTCTTATGATGGTGGTATGCTAATAATGGTTCTGGAAGATATTCAACATTGAAAGGGAAACATAGGCAGACTTTTAATCAGGTTGCAGTTCGTACTGTTAGCATTTCAGCTCTTCGTTGGCTACTGAAAAAGGGGGCAGAGCATGTATGTGAATATCCAGAGTGCAATGATTTGTTCTTTGATTCATTCATTGACTGGTGGTGATGATGACTGTGCTGTTTTGGTTAATTTTTGACCAAATCTTTTCTTGACATTTCTTTTTATGATGTAGGCATGTAGTAAGATTTAACAGGCTCTCGAAAACGATACTAGTGTGTGTGTGTGTGTGTGTGCTGTTCATCCCCTACGAGCTATGGCCTGCAAAGTTTGACATCTTGTGATCAGAAGATCTCAGTACCGGATAGAAGACCAACAAGACCTAAAGATTTAACACTGTGAGTCTAAGAATCTCCATGCTAGTGGCAGACCAACAGGACCTAAAGATTTAACACTGTGAGTCTAAGAATCTCCATGCTAGTGGCAGACCAACAGGACCTAAAGATTTAACACTGTGAGTCTAAGAATCTCCATGCTAGTGGCAGACCAACAGGACCTAAAGATTTAACACTGTGAGTCTAAGAATCTCCATGCTAGTGGCAGACCAACAGGACCTAAAGGTTTGACACTGTGAGCTAAGAATCTCCATGCTAGTAGCAGACCAACAGGACCTACAGGTTTGATACTATGAGTTTAAGAATCTCCATGCTGTTGGCAGACTAACAGGACCTAAAGGTTTGACACTGTGAGACTAAGAATCTCCATGCTGTTGGCAGACCAATAGGACCTAAGGGTTTGACACTGTGAGTCTAAGAATCTCCATGCTGTTGGCAGACCAACAGGACCTAAAGGTTTGACACTGACAACTAAGAATCTCCTTGCTGGTGGCAGACTAACAGGACCTAAAGGTTTGACACTGTGAGACTAAGAATCTCCATGCTAGTGGCAGACCAACAGGACCTAAAGGTTTGACACTGTGAGCTAAGAATCTTCATGCTAGTGGCAGACCTACAGGACCTAAAGGTTGACACTGTGGGCTAAGAATCTTCATGCTGGTGGCAGACCAACAGGACCTAAAGGTTTGACACTGTGAGGCTAAGAATCTCCATGCTAGTGGCAGACCAACAGGACCTAAAGGTTTGACACTGAGACTAAGAATCTCCATGCTGGTGGCAGACCAACAGGACCTACAGGTTTGACACTATGAGTTTAAGAATCTCCATGCTGTTGGCAGACCAACAGGACCTAAAGGTTTGACACTGCGAGACTAAGAATCTCCATGCTTTTGGCAGAACAACAGGACCTAAAGGTTTGACACTCTGAGTCTAAGAATCTCCATGCTAGTGGCAGACCAACAGGACCTAAAGGTTTGACACTGTGAGACTAAGAATCTTCATGCTGTTGGCAGACCAATAGGACCTAAAGGTTTGACACTGTGAGACTAAGAATCTCCATGCTGGTGGCAGACCAACAGGACCTAAAGGTTTAACACTGACAACTAAGAATCTCCTTGCTGGTGGCAGACCAACAGGACCTAAAGGTTTGACACTGTGAGACTAAGAATCTCCATGCTAGTGGCAGACCAACAGGACCTAAAGGTTTGACACTGACAACTAAGAATCTCCTTGCTGGTGGCAGACCAACAGGACCTAAAGGTTTGACACTGTGAGACTAAGAATCTCCATGCTAGTGGCAGACCAACAGGACCTAAAGGTTTGACACTGTGAGACTAAGAATCTCCATGCTGGTGGCAGACCAACAGGACCTAAAGGTTTAACAATGAGACTAAGAATCTCCATGCTAGTGGCAGACCAACAGGACCTAAAGGTTTGACATTGTGAGACTAAGAATTGCCATGCTGGTAGCAGACCAACAGGACCTAAAGGTTTGACACTGTGAGTCTAAGAATCTCCTTGCTAGCGGCAGACCAACAGGACCTAAAAGTTTGACACTGAGACTAAGAATCTCCATGCTAATGGCAGACCAACAGGACCTAAAGGTTTGACACTGTGAGACTAAGAATCTCCTTGCTGGTGGCAGACCAACAGGACCTAAAGGTTTGACACTGACAACTAAGAATCTCCATGCTGGTGGCAGACCAACAGGACCTATAGGTTTGACACTGTGAGACTAAGAATCTCCATTCTGGTGGCAGACCAACAGGACCTAAAGGTTTGACACTGTGAGACTAAGAATCTCCATGCTAATGGCAGACCAACAGGACCTAAAGGTTTGACACTGTGAGCTAAGAATCTCCATTCTGGTGGCAGACAAACAGGACAAGTCCGTATACCTTGTTCAACTTTCAAGAAAGTTTTAGTTAGAACACTGATAGTGACAACACTAGAAATGTGTACTGTGCCGTCCTTTGTAGGTAAGGATGAATGCAATGCTACAGGGATTTTTAGAGGAGAGAGGCAGACCAAGAAAGAGCTGTATATATCATTTGGCTAACTAGACAGGCTTTAAACATGCAGACATCAAGTCCATTGCATCTGACAGACTGAGGTTAAAGGAGCTGATCAGACGGGCAACAGAAACTGGTGACCCAACAATACTCAGTGTTGTGGGACCATGATAGTGATCTTCTTCTTCTTCTTGTTCACTGGCTGTAAACTCCAGCAGAAAGTTTTGGTGGTTTTTTTCCTAAATATGGACTCAAGTCTTGTTCCAGAACTTGAGTGTTGCGTGCTCATCCGATGCAGACTGTTGATTCCTTGTCTCTCATGCAGATGCACTCTAACTTTGAAGGAATCTCCCATTAAATCGACTCTTATGACATGCTTGTTGGGGAGACAGTGGGTCTGTTCCTGTTTTCTCCCACAAAAAGACCCTGAAGCCCACACAGGGACCATGACAGAGGATAATATTGAGCTACCTTTATTGCATTATCGCAGTTAATTCCCCCTTTCATCTAATTTTGTGTAGGTGTGTGATGTCCCTTTGTTCAGCGTGAGTGCCCATGAGTCTGGGAAATTAGTTGCCACAGGAGCTGACAATGGCACAACCACATTACTGGAGCTGTCAGAAGGTCTATTCACTGTTGCACGCAATGAGAAGTTGATAGTTACAAACGTGAGTGTGTAGGCTTGGCTAGATTTTTTTTTAAATGTTGTCTTAACAAATTTCTTCTTTTCGTTCGTCCGAGTGATGTAATTGCATTGTGCCTGCGATATTTGCAACTTTTATTGACCTAACCGAACCGACTTCAATAGGGTGTTGATTCGCCAGGTTTACCTTCCTAGATAGTTTTATGAGACATGATGTAACCTTTTTTGTGTGGTGTCTTCTATGTCCCTTAATCTGTAAGTGATGTCCCCAGAGAACTCATCCAGGGAAACTATGTTTAATCTGGTCGACCCTCAGTGAAAGCCAGGTGCAGAACATGAGCATTCTCCAGCTTCCAATGAGGCTCCCATAATTGGAAAGCCAGTGCATGGTGCTCTAGTACTGGGCTTACCCAAGGAATCATCACATCATGCTCATGACTGTTAAACCTCACTTCCATATATCGGGCCTGTCATTCATTACAGGTATTGCTTTTAGAAGCCAGCAGGGGGCAGCAGGAAGGTCTTGGGCTCAAATCCATACTCATCATCATGTAGCAGATCCTTTGCAGAAGGTCGCTCTCATCACGGTCTGGCTGAAAGAAACCTCGTCTTTTGCTAGTGCCCCTTCCCCCCGTGTTTACTTTCATATCTAAGGAGTCACTTATATCCTGTACCCATCTATTGTTAGTAAGCCCCTGCCCCTCCTTCCTGGTACCATGCCTTATGCTGTTATTTCTTCCAATTAACCATGGCACTTGATATGGCCATAATAAACCAGCTTCCAGGACAAGATGCTGTTTATTAGCCAATCTTCCTTGGTGTTCGAATCTTTAAGAATGCCAATATTTCCTGTCAAATCTGTACTAGGTGAACTCAAAAATATTGACAGTGGGTTCCCTGTTGACCTAGCTTAACTTGGGTTCCACTAAGTGTTTTTTGGTCTTGAGCCTAAGTATTAAGGGCCGCATGGCTAGTGCATTCGCCACAAACTATGCAGGCTGCAAATTTGTTTTCTCTCTTTTTTGACGGTTTAAAGATTTTTACAAAATTAAAATAAGGGGACGGGCAGAAATATTTTTTCAAAGCAGTACATGCAGCTGACATAACAGTGTTCAAATGTTTATACAATTTCAGATGTTTGACAGGGAGACAAGAAGAGAAAAGATTTTAGATGCCCGACATAAAGAAATTCGGCTCAAAGAGAGGGCAAAGTTGGAGGGAGGAAAAGTGAGTAAGATTTTAGAAGGAATTATAATCTTCATCATTGACTTTGCTTTTATCATGTTCTTATGACAGCTTTATACAACATAGATAACAGCCAGCAACCAATAGGATGCATGACAAGCATGGCCTGTCAAACAATTTTAAATAAAATGCTGAATTGGTTAAAGAAAAGTTTATTATCTCATTGAAAACAGAACAGAAAAAATAATTTAAAAATCATAAACAAGAAAAGACTTTTAAAAAAAAAACATTTTTTTCTGCAGTGAAGATTTAAAAAAAAAATAAGGAGAATAGTTTGTTTAATTTAATGTTTAGAATTAGTTATTTTAAGTAAACAGTCCTTGTACATAAAAATATTGTGGGCTTTGGTTTGCATGCCAAGTAAGTTTGTAATATATTCCAGCACATTCATAAAACTACTAAAACGTTGCCAACCCTTTATTTACAGTAATGAGTCAGACAGGTCTTGGCATGTTATTTACTGTAATAAAATTTAGTTTCACATTTTTTTCCATGTATAGACTGAATGTACATAGTTCCATCTCCCAGCTGCTGAGTGGAATGCGTGGTATGATAATATGAATGTGGATTTTAAATGGAATACTTTTTGACTATCCAGAGTGGTTTATGTTGATAATTGCAGATTGAGAAAATGGTGGGTGACCTGTTCCACTGAATTTGCATTGCTGTAATCAGTATTGCTTGTGCAACTGCAGTTTTGTTGAAATTCCTGCTTCCATTGAAGATGTCCTAATTCCAATATACCGCGATCAAAACCCACTGTTGGCTGCATGGATTTTTATTATGGTATGGGGCGTCGTAGGTCGACCCACCCTCAAATGGGTACCAGGATGTATGTCCTGGGAAAGTAAAGACTGCTGGTGTAATGCTGACCAAATTACCAACCTAACGGAGCAGTTATATGGTGACCATTTTTGTCATGAAGTGGGAACCGCAACCGATGACTGCTCGAAAAACACTTGATCCTCTGTAAGTTCTCTGATTCATGTATTTTTATGTTGAATGTATATCTAATTTTAATAGTTGACTTGTGTGAAGGTTGACCCCTGGCTTTTCTTCTTTTAGCTAGCTTGTTAGGAATCACATTATGACCAGCTGTAGGCAACGCTGTTGAAACATGAGTGAAAGAGACTGCTGCCAGTTAATTGTGCCTGCACAGTCATGCCAGGTGGTCACCTGGGCAGTGCATATATTAATGCACCATATAAATAGTTATCAGAGTAGTTTGTATTGACACGTTTATGGGGGTTCAGTTCAGTAATTTGGTGATGGCTTCTTTTATAAACTCGCAGTAACAGTAATTGAAGACTTACTGATCATATAGAGCTGGATTAAAAAATATTGCAATATTATAAAAACTATCTGCTGTTGCGGCTGAAGTTGACAGGAAGACATCAGACGAGGTTATAACTTGGATTGCTTACTTTCAGAACAGTTACATGAGACCACTGCTTTTTATAAATATATTTTTTATATTTATTTCTTTTATTTCTCACTGATAGGATGAGAAACATCTTAGTCTGGAAAAACAGGTGAGAAACAGAGTTTCTTATAGTTGATTGTTGCTTCTGTGTTCAAGTTCTGTTGTGGGGGAAAAAACAGGTGAGAAACTGATGTTTCTTATAGTTGATTGTTGCTTCTGTGTTCAAGTTCTGTTGGGGAAAAAACAGGTGAGAAACTGACATTTCTTATAGTTGATCGTTGCTTCTATGTTCAAGTTCGTGTGTGGAAAAACAGGTGTTTCTTATAGTTTATTTTTGCTTCTGTGTTTAAGTTCATGTGTGGAAAAACAGATAAGAAACTGGTGTTTCTTATAGTTGATTATCGCTTATGTGTTCAAGTTTGTGTGTAGAAAAACAGGCAAGAAACTGTTGTTTCTTATAGTTGATTATTGCTTTTATGTTCAAGTTCATATGTGGATAAACAGGTGTTTCTTACAGTTTAATATTGCTTCTGTGTTTAATTTCATGTGTGGAAAAACTGATGTTTCTAAAAGTGATCTATTTCTTCTGTGTTCAAGTTCTCAGGTAGATAAGCTGGTAAGAAAACAAGGATTTTGCTTCTGTGTCTGTCAGAGGTACCCAGTAGTTATCACCCTTTAAATCTTTTCTCCAGGACATGCAAGCAAGTTGGGAAATGAATAGGCTGACAAATTGGCTGGTACTGCTCTGGTGCATTGTGAATTGATGCAAGATAAGCTAGATTTGGTTAAGGCCCTTTGGGAGCAAGCAAACATTATAGAATCTCAAATAGATCATTACGGTCTAGAGAGAATGGGCAGTAGGGATTGACCAGCTAATGTATTCTAAGTTATCAATCAGCTTTTCAAAAATGACCTTGGCTCCCAGGTCGACCCAGCCTTGAGTGGGTACCGGGTGCAGTCCCAGGAAGTAGAGGCGGCCGGCGTGATGCTGACCACATCACCCATCATGTGCCGATTGGTCTATAAAAATGTAGGTCTAGCCCTACATGCCCTGTACGCCTAAAGGCGTGGAAAAGAGTCCTTTACTTGTTACTTACTTTACTATCAATCAGCAGTTCTCCACAGAACGTCACTCTTTTCACGGCACACTTGAAAGTCTCTCTTTCTCTAGCCAATTCTCCAGCCGCATGTGCTTCATTGCAAGTGCAACTTTAGTCTTATATTCACCTTCACAGAGTTTGGCCTGTGTCTGGTTTTCTAGCAACTGTCCTCATCACCAATTTTTCCAGGGCCACTGCAGTGGTTAGCAAAATACCTCAACTTTCACCACAGGGTGATGTTTATGAGCCAGTTTTATTCAATTTTCAGATCATTTTTATATTTTGTAAAAAAAAATTTTTTTGTAAATAACAGGTTGTCAGTGTTGCAGGGGTAGATGTTTATTCAGAGGCAGAGAAATTGTTTTTCTCAATTGTTGCTGATGAAAAAAAGAAACGACCCATTCCAATGATGAACTATGAAGAAGTAGAAAAGAAGGTTTGTACTGTGTCACATCATCATAATATTCTCATATCATCATCGTCATATCTTCTTCGTCTTCTATGTCACCGGCTGTAACCTCTAGGGAAAAGTTCTGGTTGTTCGTTCACCTCTGGATTTTTTGGGGTCCAGAACCTGAGTGTTGCGTGCACATCCATTTTACAGATCTGACATATTTGTATGCAGATTATTGGTTCCTTGTCTCTCAGGTGGATGCACTCTGACTTCAAAGGAAGTCCCCGTTTAGGTGACTCTGTGACATGCTTGTTGGGGAGGCAGCGGGTCTATTCTCGTTCTCCCCACAGTGGGGCCCGAGAACACCCACATGGGAAATCATCATCATATCAGTCTAACCATTGTCAACATCATCATCATTCTGCTATCGTTCATACATCCTTCCCATTAGGCTTCTCTCCGAGGACCCAATTTGGCAGGAGAAAGAAGACATAATTAGTTAGTCCGTTGGTTGGTTGGTTGGTTGGTTGGTTGGTTGGTTGGTTGGTTAATCTACAAACTATCATCAGTGCACATCAGACAAGTCCATAAGCATTCGGATCCCATCTTCAGTAAATCCCCCAGCATGTAGTGACTGAAAACACCAGTTCTGTGTTGGTTTACTATTTTTCTTTGACTACCTGTATAGCATTCATGTTTGGCAGCACCTCTTTTGACCTGAAGTTCTTGTAGTCTTTTGAGTGCTGCAAACTCAATGTGGTCTCTTGAATCAGCTTCTCATCCTGCCTCCTGTAGAGCACTAAGAAAGAATGTCAGCCCGATGAAGTGCTTGCCTACAAAGCATGTCATAAAAGGAGACTAATTAGGGGTTTGCTGAAATTGGATATGTTGCAGCCTAGCTGTAAACCACAGAACATCATACCAACTTTTTTTTTTTTAAATACATCCTTTGAGATTCATAATCAATTCCTTTATTTCACTGTACACTGTACAATCTTCCCATTTCTGCATGGAGATCCACTCCGGCACCTTTGGCCACTTGCGTGAATATACATCATAGTGTTTCTCTTGGCCATACTGTTGTATCTCGATTTATATGTGCTTCATCTGTTCAAGATCCTTGGATGCATACCAAACAGTATGTATACCAAATAGTACATATACCAGACAGTACGTATACCAAACAGTACATATACTAAACAGTACGTAACCCAAACAGTACATATACCAAACAGTCAAACAGTATTTTTTTAAAAAGATGAAGTCGGGAGATGTGAACCAGCGTCATTGCACAGATTTAAACCATAAATGCTCTGCCACCAGTACGGACAGCTGATAAGTAACTGTCCGTCTGTGTCGCTGTCCGCACAAAGCTCCTGATCTACAGCGACATTTCTGTTAACTCTGGTACCCATTTCCTAAAGGCTGGGTGAATCCTGGGAACCGTCCAAACAGTATGTATACCAAACAGTACGTATACCAAACAGTACGTATACCAAACAGTACGTATACCAAACAGTACATAAACCAAACAGTGCATATACCAAACAGTACTTATACCAAACAGTACATATACCAAAGAATACATATACCAAAGAATACATATACCAAACAGTATGTATACCAGACAGTACATATACCAAACACTTTGTATACCAAACAGTACATGTATGAAACAGTACCTGTACCAAACAGTACAAATACCAAATGAATATTCTCATAAGTAATTTAGGGAGAATTAGAAAATCTGTTCTCTTGAGAACAAAATCATATTGTTATTGACATAGTACACACTGATGAGGTTGTATAAATTAATTTGTTTACTTCTTAATACTAAAATACATAAATGCAAAAACAATTAGATGATATAAAAGAAAATTTAACCTCACTTTATTATCATCATCAAGTGCCTTGCCAGCTGGCATAGGCATTCATGCGTCACCACAGATCTCAGTCTTTGGTGTTCTGGATCAATTCTACTGATGATATTCCTCCATGCCATTCACCATCATTTCTCTTGGTCTACCGCTGTGTCTTCTACCAGTGATCTTTCCAGTTGTCACGATATTTTCCAGTGCTCTTTTTCTCATCATATGACCAAAACCTCACTTTACATTCCTGAAAAGAGTCGAGTGTCTACTGGGATGGTACTGAGAAGGGAGGAGGAAGAGATGTTATTTTTTCTTACTCCCCTTCCAATAAAACTTCACAAATCTGAAATTCTGGTGTTTTGCTGGTTCTCTTTAAGACTCATCAGGTTTGACTTTTACTAAAAATCTGCCCACAGAACTTTGCTTCTGCCCTCTCCTCCAGATGTTTAGGAAATGTGACACTGTCTTGTCATTCAAGATAATGCTATTAGGGCCTGTTTGGGCTTTGTTGGCATGATCCTTCTCTGCACAGAGATCTATCCATGGCTTTGTCTTGAGGCCGGTAAACATAGATAGCCCGCGGTGTGTCGTGAATAATTTTTATCATTTAAGTTCGTATACGGTCGAGTCCACTTAAGTCGAACTCGGATAAGTCGAATTTCGGTTAAGTCAAAATGACCAACTTAGTCCCAGCAATTTTCTCTGTTGTGTGTATTGTCTCGATAAGTAGAAATCCTGATAAATGGAAGCATTTTCTTAGGTCTCTGAGACTTCTACTTATCCATATTCGACTGTACCAAATATGGGTCATATACCTAGCAAATGTTTTCGCATCTGAAGAGGAGGTATACCAAGTTGATTGTATACCAAGTTGATTGTATACCAAGTTGATTGTATACCAAGTTGATTGTATACCAAGTTGATTGTATACCAAGTTGATTGTATACCAAGTTGATTGTATACCAAGTTGATTGTTTACCAAGTTGACTGTATACCAAGTTGACTGTATACCCAGTTGATTGTATACCAAGTTGATTGTATACCAAAGCCAACATATACCAAGTTACCACTGTACTTGCTTTCTCAGTAAGTGTTTCCCATTTGAGTGCCTGTTATGTCTCACAGTTTGTGCTTAAAGTGTTTGCTTTGTGTTTTTTTCTGCCGTTAATCTCCTAATGGACCATAGGCCACTAAACAACTGATACCAAAACCCTCCTACCTCATCTGTGCCATCTCCTGTAGATCATTAAATGACCTTCTCATATAACCACCAATGTCTTCCTCAAGTGTTATAGGTGTACCATTTATTTCTTTTGCCCTGTGGGTTCCAGAGAAAGGACAGAAAACAAAGATACAGACAAGACAGAAGAAAATGGGAATAAATAAAAACAATTAAATAGGCAAAGATAGAAAACAACCGAGAAGGAAAGAAACATAAGACCGATAAATGTGAACAGGAAAGCAAAGAAAGAAATATCCCCTCCACCCCCACCCTCTTTTTTTGTTGGGTTTTGCCTGTAAAAAATAAGGCAAGGAAGAAAACAACAAAACAGGACCAAAAAGGCAGCAAAATAAATAGACAGATTTAAAAAAATGCATAGGTGAACCAAAAAAGAATGACAACGCGTACGCGCACGCACACAAACATAAACATAAGAGATGGCGACAAGAAATAAAGAAATAAATTAGTACGCACAGTGCATGCACACAAACACACAGATACAATCACCCACACATGCACGCACACGATCATTCGCACAGACACAATTTTCCCCCCCCCCCCCTCACACACACACACACAAACAACAACACATACCTACCCACTAACGCCCACAACATACATAGACCTGCACACACATACATACACACAGCCAAACACACAGTAATCAAATAAAGCACACCCACACAGACTTAAACAGGGCAGACACTTATACATTGTAACCATGTGTGAACATTTCAGGATCTACAATTGCAAGCAGAGAGACAAGCAGCCTTGCTTGCCAACCCGGCACTCGAAGAGCCAGAACTGTTCGAACAAGAAACAGCCCACGAAACATTTCCAGGGGTTTTAAAAGAGAATGCAGAAGAGATACCACCAGATCTACCTAAGGAGGAAGCTGACTACAAAGAATCAGAACCAGAGGAAGCTGCGTAGTTTGCAGAAATGAGCTAGCGTGTTTTGCGTGGACCTCCATTTTACTTAGCTTATTTGTGTGCAGTTGGTTGTTTCTTGCAGCTCAGGCAGATGCACTCCGACTTTGAAGCAAGCCCCCAATTAGTCGACTCCTGCTACCTGCTTGTTGGGGAGGCAGTGGGTCTGTTCTGGTTTTCCCCACAGTGGGGCCCTGTAACTGACACAGGGAGTCCTTGTTTTCAGATACCATGTTCTGGACAGCATGAACCAATGTATCAGATGAGTTTACATATTAAGATAGCATTTTTGTCTGGGAAACATAAAGAAGATCGACAAAACAGGGAAGAGATGATATGCTGCATTTTTATTGCCAAAGAAACATAAAGAAGATCAACAAAACAGGGAAGAGATGATATGCTGCATTTTTCATTGCCAAGGAAACATAAAGAAGATCGACAAGACGGTGGAGGGATGATATGCTGGCAGACTTACAAAGATTTGGAGTCAACAACTGGAAAGAGACCAGTCATGAAGATGAATAGAGGTGATTATCTGCAGCAACAAACCTTAAGAGCTTGGAGTGCTGAAGCAGAAAAAGATTTTTTTTAAAGGGTTTGTGCATTCTTAGGGCAACTGCAGCTTTCATAAGCTCTAATAAAATATTTATGTTGTTTTATATAATTCTGAAACCATGTTACGTATTTTTTTTTCTACTGGTTCATTTTTAACATATATCTCTAAACTGAAGGCATAGGACACAAGTTGAATGCATTTTAAAACGAAAGCCCGAGGAAACCTATGGACATTAAATGGGAATGAATTTCTGTTTATTTTCTTAAGTGTTCACCGGTTTTAAACTCCAGCAGAAAGTTCTGGTTGTTTGTCCATTTCTGTACTTTATCTTGTTCCAGAGCTTGCATATTGTGTGCAAATCCATTCTACAGATGTGCTTATTTGTATGCAGACTGTTGGCTCCTCTCAGGCAGATGCCTCCTCTCAGGCAGATGCCTCCATGGAGGAAATATCCCTAATTAGTCACCTTTTACAACATGCTGATACGGAAGCTGCGGGTCTGTTTATTTAAGGGTCGAAAGCGGGGTCCGAAACCCACATAGGGGAGAAGAAATACGAAAAATGTCTGAGCAGCCGCTATTATCAGTTGTTATACGCGAGAAACGATTCCAGTATTTTGGGTTCAGGGTAAGAAGCAGACATCTGCAGAATACTTTTGCATCATCATCATTATCATGTGCTGTAGATGTAGGGTGTCATTCCCGCCCCCCCACCCCCCCCCCCCCCCCCCCCCAATCCCATACAATCACCGGAATCGTGGATCAGGTCAGTGTTCTTGTCTCATCTGATCCATTTGGCCAACACATGCCTTCTTCTTGCTTTCTTTCTATCAATCTTGCCGGCCATAACTAAGTTCTAGAGTTTCTTCCTTCTCATAACGTGTCCAAAAAACACTGACTGCCTACATCTAATAATTACTAACAATATTTACTAATGTGGAAAATTAATTACATGTTAATTAATTAATTAATATGAATAATAGCCAACCTCACACAATATGTTAATCGCACATAAATAATAGCCAGTCACACATAATATGCTAATAAATGCACATTACTAATAGCCAGTCACACATGATATGTTATTAAGTGCACATAAATAATAGCCAATCACACATATGTTAATAAGCGCACATAAATAATGGCCAATCACACATGGTATTTTAATAAGTGCACATAAGTAATAGCTACTCACACCTGATATGTTAATGAATACACATAAAGGAAAGCCGATCAGAATATACAGGTTTTCCATAGGAACTCTTTACTTAAAAAAAAAAAAAAGTAATTGAATGTAGCGTACATTTGAATGATGCTCTGATAACAAAAATATGAATGTTGAAGTCATATTTCTTATTTGTTAATTTAATAATTAATGACAATGTTGCTATCCTTATGTTGGTTTCATTTTTGTCCCACCTTAAAAGCTTTAATCTATTAAGTGAATAAAAGTTGTTTTTGCCTCATTGGAGTAATTTGTTAATTTTTTTTTTCCCAACTTTGCAGCACATTTAATTCTCATTTGTCATTTTATGAACTTTTAGTTTTTTTGTTTTCAATGGGATAGTGGTATATAAGTTTTCTCATCATGCAGGAAATAGGAAGCTATGTAACTAGTGATTGGTCTCTCGCCTGCCGGCCTGAGGGTCTGGTGTTGAAATTCATTTTGAGACACATTTTGAAAAAAGTTAACCTGGCCAAAAATAGGTATCAGGTTGTATCCTGGAAAGCAAAGGTGGCATGCATGGTGTCACTCGCTGAATGTCTGTTAGCCTGTAAAAAAGATAGTCTGACACTTTATACTCGATGTGCCAAAGTTATGAAAAGGACCTTTACATTGTTTACTTTCACTTGTATTAGGAATGTTGAATCAAGAATCGAAATCACAGCACTCAGTGCACCCCCATAAACACTCCGTCCCCATCTTCAGCAGCAAGGGAAGAGTTCCAAATCAGATGGCTCCAGAAACTGTCTGATTGTATATCTGTCTATCCTTTCCTTGAATGTCGAGCGTAAGACAGATCCCCTGTTAGCTCTTCGCAGCGCCACTCTCCTCAGACCGTAGGGATCTGTTTGTGCCTCTGTACAGTTCACTCGCTTCCAGAGTAGGCCTACCCTCACAGCATCTAGCTTGTCGTGCATTAATTCACCACCAAGTGGTGCAGAACTAGCCAGTCTATCTGCCTGCTCATTTCCCAAAACACCGGCATCACCTTGAGATTGAGGAAGCTGTGGTAGCACCCAGAAGGTAAAATCAGGAAAGACGTTTAAACCACTCACAGGAATTCAATGTAGACCCACCATGCTTATGGGGCCATTGAGCAAGTACCATCAGGCCCATATGACCACTGACTGCATGGAATCAATGTTAACTCAACGTGATTGGGTTCCTTGCTGAGTGGCAGTGATGTTTCTCCACATCTTGCGATCTCCAAAATCAGGCATCATAAGATTTTCTAACACCTTTCCATGTCACGACAAAATGGTTTTCAAAATTGTTTTCTGTTTGTATAAATGTCTAAGCTATAATCGCACGTCCCAGCTATTCTCTACTTCATTTGTCCTGTATCCCCTCATGCAACATAGGCCCTCAGACAGCTCAGGCCAAGTCGTCCTGTCATTTCATTTAAAAAAATTGGGTGGGGGAGGAGGGGGATCTCAGACTTTATCAGCCTCCCCCCCCCCCCCCCCCCCACACACACACACACACACACACAAACATGGGAGGAAGTGAGGCTCCCTCCCCAACCACGCCTCCTCCTCCTCGCCACCTTACATATTTTCTAGACAAATTATTGAGGGGGGGGGGGGGGGGGGAGTTACAGGTCCAATTAAAATTAAGGGGAGTGGGGAGGTTAAGCGCACTTTCACCAGTAATTTTTTTAACAGGGCTAGGATGCCCACTTTAACCATGTATAGAAATTCTCTTTTCAAAGTGTATTTATAAATTTCATATTATCTCAAGTATATTATTATATTTACCTGCCATTCAACACATTATTATAATTAATGTTATATGAATGGCCAATACACATAATTATATGCTTGAAATAGCATGAAATGTAGAAATGAATACTTATTAAAAAAATTTCGACACAGGGGTAAAGTTAAATAGTTAAAGATTAGTTGCGTATCCTTTACATGACGTTGCAGAGTCTACCCTAGCATTGTTTGGCTGTTATGGGTTTTTTAAGCACATTTCCCATAAAGTAGTTTGCCTCTGCTCTCTAAACAGTCGGCTGTCGGTACCACTGTCAAAACCAATGCAAGACAAATCGCCCGCGGATGAGATCGAACGCAGCTTTACGAAAAGCATTCAAAAGCCTGAGCCACAGACGTTGACATTTAAGTAGTACCCTTAGCCCCCTTGGGGGGGGGGGGGGGCTGAAGTTCTGTGGTCTACTTAACGGGCATCCTAGCAACAAGTTCCTTGTCGGGATATAGCACCGACGTTTCCTTCGACATGAGAGTATACCTATACCTGTCTGAATGCTGAATCATATCTGTCTGAGTGGCATAGAACCGACAGTCTGCACACAGATACGGCAGATGTCTAAAACGGATGTGCACGCAAAACTCACTTTCTGAAACAAGTCTATGCATGGACAAGGAACTAAGACTGTGAGTCGTAGTTTGCAGCCAGTAAATGTCAAGAGAAAGTAGAAGAAAAAAAAAAGTAATTATAACTTAAATCTCCATTAGTCGAAACAGTGGGTGTGGCACCCTGACCCCCCGCCAGGGGAAGCTACTCTAATGGTGTCGTCTGCTGTCAGGCATGATGAAAGCTCTGATCTGATTTCACACAGCAACATGGCAGGTCCCGGTCGTGACACGTCTACCATTTGTTTGTTCGATGTCGATGGAACTCTCACCCCGTCTCGTCAGGTAATTGCGTGTTTGTCAACATCGTCATAAAGAATGATAATGGTCCCACTTCATTTATATATTAAAAACGCACTATAAAACAAAATAATGGAAAACATCATACATCATATCCGCATGATGATATCGAATCAAATCTGAAGAAAGTGAAATCAATATTACTCTAAATTTGGTCATCTTTTGGTCATAACGTAAAGTTGTAAAGATTCGACCACAACTTTTGGACAGCCCATTATTAGTACAAACTTTGCCTCCCTCCTCAACAATAAATATAACAACTTCGCCCCAATATAGAAAACGCAATTTTTGTGTGTGGTTATCTTGAAGCCCCACCCCGACTGTCGTCAGGGGCCTTAACCTAACGGGCTTTCTAGGATTTGATCCTCATCCGAATGGTTGCACTTCTAGTCACCTGGTGTTATCGCTCTTTTTGCAGTCCTGGTGATGTTGAACGTCACTCCCTCCTCACAACAGTAATTACAAATAATACTTTGGAAACAAGTGTGTTAAACTGGACCACAAGAGAGTAACCCCTTAATACACAGTGAAAGCTTACATTAGGAGGTTGGGCAGGCAGAAAGAACACCCACTCAGGCAAAAGGACTAAAAAAAATACTAAAATGAATAAAGGGGCCGAGACATGCATGCAAAGATGTACAATGACAACGCAACACACTGGTAAGGATACTTACCCATTTATAGTGGCAAAAAATAACTATAGCCATTAAACACATCTAACCACAAATAACACATCTTAGCCAATACATATCGCACAAAGAAACCAGACCACAGTTATAACCACATGGTAAGATTTATTTCTCCCTCTCCCCCCCCCCCCCCCCCCACCCACCCAAATCTGAATTGGAACCAGTTCCAGTCTCCTATCAACAGAAGAAAAGAATAGTAAGATCAATCAGAGGACACCAAAACTGGTACAAGATGATTACCATATTACGGACAGGCTTGAGCAAGTAATTATTAGGACAAGGTACTGTCGACTTTGCAGCCACATGTACATAAAATTTAAGATTGGAGAACCAGCTACGTGCATATCTGGATTGGCACCTGCGGAAACAGATCATGTCCTCCAAGACTGTCCCAAATACAGCATATCAAGACAAAACTTTTGGCCAAGAGAAACACAGGTTCAAACCAAACTTTATGGGTCGCTGAATGAATTTTTAAAAAAAAATGATGTTCATAGTAGAGTCACATTGCAGATATAGACCGTTCATTTTAGGTGAATGAAAGAAGAAGAAGCGGGTGAATCGGAAAGCTCAATGGCCAGTGAAGAGTCTGCATACTGGTGGTACCTGTTGTCATCTTGCTAACTATTGGTTAAACCTCCCCCCTCCCCCCCCACCCGAGTCTCAGGTGTCACCCAGAACCTGCAGACAATCCTTGCTGCATTGTTCTCAACAGCTTTGGTTTTCCAATCTCTTCTGTTTCACTTGTACCTTTTATTTGAAATGCTTAAACAGGGCTTCAGGCCCTTAGCCCTTACCCCAGAAAGTTTGTAAGTGGGGGGGGGGGGGTAAAGGTTATATTTACACCAATTCAGTGTTTGTGTTTACCATTCTAGTGGTATCTCTATTCTGTTCCATTAAAATATGTATTCCATTCTAGTAATTTCTCTGTCCGATGTATTGACTCTATCCCATTCTAGTACTGTTTCTATCCCATTCTATTGATGTTTCTATCCCATTCTAGTAATGTCTCCAGCTCATTCTAGTTATAGTCTCTTCCATTCTAGTGATATCTGTGTTCCCTTTTAGTGATTTTTCTATTACATTGTAATGATTTCTCTATAACAGTTTAGTGACATCTGTATTCCATTGTAGTGACTTCTTTATCACATTTTAGTGCCATCTGTATTTATATTTTAGTCATTTCTCTATCCTATTTTAGTGACATCTGTATTCCATTTTAGTGATTTCTCTTTCCCATTTTAGTCCATCAAGCCACATGTTGATGACTTCCTGCACAAGCTTGCCGAGAAAGTGTTGGTTGGTCTCGTTGGAGGATCGGACTTTGTCAAAATTGCTGAACAGATGGATGGGCACGAGGATAGTAAGGCACTTTTTTTCTTTCTTCGCTTATTTTTTTTCTCTGTTTCTGTAATTTTCTTCTTGTAATCTTTCATCTGGCCTACCTTCCTTACTTCATTTCTATAATTTCATTTCTTCTTTTGGTCCTCCCTGTGTGGGTTTTGGGGAAGACAGAAATAGACCCACTGCCTCCTCAGTAAGCATGTTGTAAGAGTTGATTCATTGACTTCCTTCAAAACCGGAGTGCATCTGCCTGAGAAGCAAGAAGCCAACAATCTGCATACAAATAAGTCAGCTGTGTAAAATGGATGTGCACGAAACACTCAAGTCATGGAACAATACTAAAGTCCAGAGGTGGACACACACAAAAATCATAAATTTTCGTTAGGGTTTACAGCCAGTGAACGCAAAGAAGAGAATTCTTCTTCATTCCTGCTAATGTATTTTTCATTAATATTATTTTTTTTTAAAACAATTTTTTATCCCAATGGTTATTGGCTTAGTCACATGCATAGTGCTACCAACTTCACCAGCAACCTGAATTAGTTTCATTATTTATCATTTGGTTAAATAAGTGATCCTGTCAATTAATTCTGTTTCAGATCAGTCTAAGAAATTAATTATTGTTTTCCTTTTCCAGTTCGGAAACGATTTGACTATGTGTTTGCTGAAAATGGGCTTGTCGCATTCCGAGGGACCACTCAGATTGGGCAGCAGGTAAATTTTAGAGTTCTTCTTCTTCTTTTTCTGTAATCCTGTATTGCCTTTCAGCGTCAGGTTTTGAAGAAGCATAGGGTAAGAGCTTTGGTGTGTGCTACGTAGAAGCTGGTATTTACGACCTAAAATATTCCACCCATCCATTGTGAGGCCGATCTCTAACTCTGCTTACGTTATGTCTAAGCGAAGGGCTGTCTAGAGCGCACTGTATGGTGGTAGTCTTCTTCTTCTTTACATTCACCGGCTGTAAACTCATGTCATGTTCCAGAAACTGAGTGTTGCGTGCACAACCATTTGACAAGTCTGATTCATCTACATGCACTGTTGATTCCTTGCCTCTCAGGTAGATGTACTCCGACTTCGAAGGAAGCTCCCATTTAGTCGACTCTTACAACATGCTTTTGGACAGGCAGTGGGCCTCTTCTTGTTTTCCCACAATGGGACCCCGGAACCCACACAGGGAAATAAATGTTTCATTCCACATGTATATTTGACAGCTTACAGCTAAACTTTGTTTATTTTTTGTTTATTCATTTCCTCCAGAACTTGAAGAAATTTGTTGGTGAGGAAATCTTGCAGAAACTCATAAATTTTGCTCTACGCTACATGTCGAAACTTGTGTTACCCTGCAAAAGGTTAGTCTCTTGTGGTGATTGTAGATAATAAACATGATATATGGTTTTTAGTGGATACTGTTGTTGTACACTCACACACACGAAGAGTAACCCAATAATTTTTAAAGCAGGGGTCTTAATAAAACTGATCAGAATGAGACAGATGTGATTTCTTTTGTCTGTGTTATCGTCTTCTTCTTTGCGTTCACGGGCTGTAAACTCCGATTCATTGGTGTGTAGACTGTTAGTTCCTTGTGCCTCAGGCAGGTGTACTCTGACTTCAAAGGAAACAGCCCAGTTAGTCACTTTTTATGACATGCTTGTTAGGCTAGCAGTGGCTCCATTCTTTTTTTCCGTCAAAATGGTTCCCTGGAACCCACTCTGGGAGTCTGTCTTATGAGAAGAATGAAACTGGAACATATTAAAACCACTAGTTCTTGAAGTTTAGTTTTGACTTCTCATCCTACCACTTACTTGACCGGCATGGGAAGGTCATTATTCTACACTTCTGGACATGACATAACAAGCATATGCCCAGGCTTTGTCTAAGTAGTTCGCCCTTATGGGATATGTGTGCAAGACTACAGAACATGTCCTGCAAGAATGTTCCTTGTTCAGCCCATTAAGAAGAGAATACTTGCCCAATGAGTCAACGCTGTACTCAGAGTTGTATGGAACTAAAGGGGAACTCCTAAAAAAGTTGAGTTTATCTATCACAAAAACTTGTCTGTCGGTGTAAATCAGAAAGCGAACACAAGAAGAAGGGAGGAATGCACATCCATTTTACAGAATTGATTTATATATATGCGGACTGTTGGTTCCTTGTCTTTCTGGCAGATGCACTCCAACCAAGGAAAACACGCCTGATTAGTTTGACTATTAAATGTTTTTATGGGGCAGTCTGCACTGGCTGCTGAAGATGGAGGCGGAGTGCTTATGGGAATGTGCCAAGTGCTGTGATGTCAGTTCTTGACTCAACTAACTCATAAGGGGCAGTGAGTGGTCCCCCTGTCCTCTCCACAATGGGAGCCTGGAACATGCAGGGGACATTCATTTTAAATCTCACTTAATTTCAGGGGTACATTCATTGAGTTCCGCAGTTCCATGATCAATATTTGTCCTGTTGGTCGCAGCTGTACGCAGGAGGAGAGGGATGAGTTTGTCAAGTTTGATGAGGTAATAAGTTCTGTCATAATGTGTATACGATGTTGGTGTTTGTTTTCTTTGCAACTGATTCCCTTCTAGCATATGCTGTGTGCAGAGTGGCAAGCTTAATCCCATAAGCGCTCCGTCTCCATCTTCAGCTGCCAGCGAAGAGTTCTGATACTAATGGTGCCAGTAGCATTCTTATTAATCGTCCGTCTTGCCTTTCCTTTGAGCCTCGAGCATCTGCCAGAACCTCGCATCACTCCCCGCTGCATCAATCTCACCAGACTGGTGATCCATCTGCTCCTCCGAACTGTACACGCTCTCCCACAAGACACTAACCGCGTCTGCCTTATCATGTATCAGTATTCCACCAAGTTGTGCAGAGCCAGCCAGTCTGTCCACCTGTTCATTTCCCAACACACTGGAGTAACCCGGTGAAAAAAATCCAGACAATACTCCTCACCCGTGTCCTCCTCAGCGAAGCATGCCACTCTGCACGAAGCATACCTGTTCTGATCTTCCTCAGCATGCTTTCTGAATCAGTTACAATCACGATGTGTGTGTGTGTCGTGTTCTCTAGCCAGCGGAAAGCTGCAGTGACTGCCTCCACCTCCATTCTTAAGCTGGATGTTGTGGTATCATATGCTAGGTTCTTCTGCACCAAACAGTGCAGACCTGATAAGGGGACCTAACCGGAAACCCAAGAAATGGTTCTTTTTATGAGAAATTTAGTGCAGACCTGATAAAGGGAACTCATCAAAGACCCAAGAAAGTTTTTTTTTTTTCTTTTAAATCAGGAATTGAGTGTTGACCTAGAAAGAAGAACTTACCAAAGACCTTGTTCCATTTATCAAGAATTTAGTGCAGATCTAATAAGGAAAACTCAACTGGGACGAAAAAATTGTTTTTTTTTGTCAGAAATTCCTCTTATCCAGATAAGAGTTCAAGCAAGAAAAATGTTCAGGGATAAGCAAATTGTTCTTCACAGCAGAAATTCACCACATCTGAGACCGCCTTAAGCGATCTGTTATGTATTACCTGTTGAAGCCCTGTCTCTTCCACAGTACAACTCTTGTACTGCAGTCCAAAAACTGCAAGAATGTGTGTGTTTTTTTTAATTTATTTTATTTTTGTAAAGAAACCACCTGCTACTGGACTCGAACCCTGGTACTCAAGGATCATGAATTTGTTAAATGCGATTACTTACCTCTAAGCCACACAAATATGAGGCAGTACGATAATCAAAGTGGATTACTTTCACCTGCATATTGTTTATGTTACATAGGAGCACAGGGTACGAGACAAGTTTGTTGAGGCCCTGAGAGCAGCATTCCCTGATGCAGGTCTGACATTTTCCATCGGTGGACAGATCAGTATAGATGTCTTCCCCGAAGGCTGGGACAAGCGCTACTGTCTACAGTACCTGGAGCAAGATGGTGTCAAGACAATTCATTTCTTTGGAGACAAAGTGGAAAAGGTACCCAAAAAATTTATTTTTTATAACTCACTTTATTTTAAAACATAAATAAATAAATAAATAAGGGTATATAATCTTCTTCTTCTTCATCATTCTGAGCCCTTGAGGTTCATTGCTGCAGATTTCACCCTCCTCCATTCATCTCTCTGGTTGACCTTCTCTTTCCAGTTGGTGACACCAAGTGTTTGCAGGTCTGTCTGGACATTATCTCTCCATCGTCTTCTTGGTCTGCCTCATGGTCTACGACCATTCATCTCCCTTGTGTATACAGTTTTCACTTTTCTGTCATCTGACATTCTCTCAATATGTACCAACCATTTCAGTCTATTATCAATGGGGATTTAAACAGTTTATGAATTTTGTTGTTGCTTCTCACTGTCCATTCACTGTCTATTTGCATCTTGTGCCACCTTGACAATGGAGGTTAGCTGTAATATATCCACTAGTTACTATGGGAATATTACTTGGTGAGGGCCCCAATTTTTCCACAGTGTGACTGTCATACCACTGTCTGAAAGACTCGAGAATGATATTTCAACTGCCCATTAAAGCAGGGTCATGGTGGAGTAGGGTTATTTGGCTTGATCTCTATGGCTTGGATCAGAGTGTCATGGTGGAGTATGGTTATTTGGCTTGATCCCTATGGCTTGGATCAGAGTGTCATGGTGGAGTATGGTTATTTGGCTTGATCCCTATGGCTTGGATCAGTGTCATGGTGGAGTAGGGTTATTTGGCTTGATCTCTATGGCTTGGATCAGAGTGTCACGGTGGAGTAGGGTTATTTGGCTTGATCCCTATGGCTTGGATCAGTGTCATGGTGGAGTAGGGTTATTTGGCTTGATCTCTATGGCTTGGATCAGTGTCATGGTGGAGTATGATTATTTGGCTTGATCCCTATGGCTTGGATCAGAGTGTCATGGTGGAGTAGGGTTATTTGGCTTGATCCCTATGGCTTGGATCAGAGTGTCATGGTGGAGTAGGGTTATTTGCCTTAATCCCTATGGCTTGGATCAAAGGCGAGGGCCCCAGTTCTTCCACAATGTGACTTTCATACCACTGTCTGAAAGACTTGAAAATGATATTTCAACTGCCCATTGAAGGAGGGTCATGGTGGAGTAGGGTTATTTGGCTTGATCTCTATGGCTTGGATCAGTGTCATGGTGGAGTAGGGTTATTTGGCTTGATCTCTATGGCTTGGATCAGTGTCATGGTGGAGTAGGGTTATTTGGCTTGATCTCTATGGCTTGGATCAGTGTCATGGTGAAGTAGGGTTATTTGGCTTGATCCCCAAGGTTTGGATCAGAGGGTCATGGTGGAGTAGGGAGATTTGGCTTGATCCCTATGGTTTGGATCAGAGGGTCATGGTGGAGTATGGAGATTTGGTGTGATCCCTATGCCTTGGATCAGAGGGTCATCACAGTGGAGGTCATTATTCCAAAATAAAACTAGACGCATCTGTGGCACAAAATGAATGAATTTACACAGGTCCAATGAGGCTGAGTTATGAGTACTGCCATCATAGCACTTGAGACACTCCCATAAGCACTTACTCACCATCTTCAGCAGCAAGCACAGAGTTCAAATTCAAATAGTACCAGTAACAATCTGATTGTATGTCTGTCTCACCCCTTCCCTGAGTGTTGAGCATAGGCCAGATCCCCCGGTCACCCCTGGCTGCACCATTCACTTCAGACTGTGGTGATCTATTTGTGCCTCTGCATTGTTTACTGGCTCCCAAAGAGCCTTTATAATGTCTAGCTTGGGGAGGGGGGTGCTGGGTTGTCTCGAGACATGGCGTCCGCCTCGAGTGACAGAGGTTCCAGGTTCCATCCCCAGTAAGGGCTGGGATTTTTTTCACGTGAACTTGGACTTCAAGTAATTCTCCCTGGTCTCTGGGTAGTGAGATTGGACACCCGTGTGCATTGTTGTGCATGTAAAAAATTCCTTGGCAGTTGGAAATCAAAAAGAGTAATCTAACGGCGCTGCCTGGGCAAAATTTTGAGTAAAAAATCTACTGAAATTATTTCAGGATCCTCGCCGGTGCTACAGAGCCTGTGCACTGTGCTGAGCTTCTGTGGACTCAAACTTGAGTTAGAAGAAGAATAGAGCACTTATGGGTTACTAATAGGGCTGTACCGAATATTCGCTTCGTATTCGCTTCGGTGCCGAATAGTGTACCTAATAGCTATTTGGTATTCGGCCGAATAGTGGCGGTCGGGCCGAATACGAATAGTGATTTCTGCATACACTGCGATGGACTGAAATAACTCTCTCATTAATAATGTCACAATTTATAGCTGACTTTTCTTGATTTTCGCTGCGGCACCCCTGGCACACGCACCCAGTTTTAGAACCTCGGCTGTAATGCCTCGGAGGAGTCAGCAGGCGCTGTTACCACGCAACCAGGTCGCAGTTTTCCCCGCTAAGACAGATTTAGGCAACGCTACTGTTGTGTTAAAGAAGGCATGAAGAAACTTGAAAGTGTATCTGTGTGTGTTATGTGCAAGAGAGAGAGAGAGAGAGCATGCACTTTTTCGTTCTTTCGGGGTGTCTTTGCCCAAATAAAATTGAAGATATTGCGAACGAGAATATGAAGGTGCATTTAAATTACATCGAACGAACGCCTGAACGAACGATGACTTAAATGCGAATTTGGCACATGGATAAAATCTGATGAAAGATGCATTACTAAAATAAAAAACAAAATAGGACAGGCAAAAACTGAATTTTTTTTTTTTTTTAAAGAACATCTTATGCAATATATCTTTGTCTTGCTTGCTACATAATCCAGTTTTAACATATGGCTATGAGTCCTGGACAATCGGTAGCCAGGACAAACAATTTTTTGAGGCCTCAGAGATGTAGTTTTACAAAACAATGCTTAAAATACCTTGGACAGCCTAAAAAAAGCAACCACTAGGTTTTGATAGAGGCGGGAGCTCGAAGACAACTAATCACAGACATCAGAAAGAGACAGTCATCATTTTTGGCCATCTTATAAGAAGAGTGAAAATGGAATGTGTGGTGACCACTGGAAATATTTATGGAAGGAGAGATAGAAAAAGACAACGAGAGAAGATTCTTGACAGTCTTGTTGCATGTCATGAAGGTGTGTCAGCACACGAACTGATACATGCTGCAGGAGATCGCAGATTGTGGAGAGGCAAAATCGCCAACACCAGTCGGCAAGGCACCTGATGATGATGATACACTATTCGTATTCGAATTCGGCCGAATAGTGAAAATCACTATTCGGTACAGCCCTAGTTACTACCCGTGTGCCGTGATGTTAATCCGTTGTTGAAACTTCAAACCTCAATGTCTAGCTTGTCCTGCATCTATTTATCACCTTCTTCTTCTTCGCATTCACTGGCTGTTAGCTCCGGTGGAAAGTTATGGTTGATCATCCACTTCTGAATGTTTTTTTATTATAGAACGTGAGTTTTGTGTGCACATCCATTTAACAGATCTCTTATTTGTTTGCAGACTGTTGGTTTGTTGCCTCTCAGATGATTCCAGTTTTGAAAGACATTTAGCCACCTTGTCTCTCTGCCTGTTCATTTCCCAACAAACATAGAATCAGTATATTTATTCCTACCTTTATTTCAAAAAGAAACAACAAAGAAGAAAGGGAGATAATTTGCAAAACTAGAATCATAAATTGATAATTTCCTAAACTAATTATATCTGGAAAACACCTGCTTACACCTGCATAAACCTATGATTATTTTTTTCAGGGTGGCAATGACCATGAAATCTTTGAAGACCCCAGAACTGTTGGACACAAAGTGAGCAACCCTGATGATACAGTCCAGCAGCTGAAAGAGCTGTTTTTTTCCTAATATCCTAGATCAGTTTTCCTCAACCTGTTTGATACCTGCGGCTAACTGAAACAAGGGAAATAACTTTGTAAATCATCTAAGAGAGCTAACCAAACACGAAACAAAAACAAATGTTGATAGTTATTTTGGGTGTTTTGTTTGCAGCACAACATCTGGGAGGGAAAGAGCAAGAAAGAGATGGATAAACTGTGTAGCTGAAACCTGCAAAAAAATGAACAATTCCATCACCCGAGAAGTGCAAGATAAATACAGAAGACCCTGACACTGGGCTACAACCTGGTATCGGTGAGATGACAATAGAAGGAGATATTATTATCTCATCATCCATTTAAAGGATGCAATTTTTCATTATTTGAAGCCCTACTCCGGCTCTTGCCGGGGCCCGCAATATAGCCCGGCCATAAATATGGTCTAATGGCTGAACGCGGTTCCTGGGACTTCTCCACGGTGATCCTCATCCACACGGTGTCACATTGTGTCATCAGGTGTTTATCGCTTGTGTGATGTCCTGGTGGGGTGAAAAATGATGGATAGAATAGAAGATTCAATTTATCAAAATTATAACTTCCAGCCCATACAAGATCTACTGCAGCTTAGATACTAGAAAATCTGATACCTGTGGCGGAAGCGTTGTTTCTGATATTCAAAGTGCTGCAGTAACATCCAGTTTATTTATCCATTTGGTTTTGATTATTGACATGCCTGAGAAAATCTTGTCACTCCGATAGGAAGTGCTTAAAGTGTCAATCCTTCAGACTGAAAGATAAAACCCAACTATCTTTCCACATGGCCTGATTAAGCAGAATGTTTTGGCGGCCTATGGGTTGAAGAAAACTGTTGTGGAGCATGTAGACATGTAATATATGTCAGTAAGGATTTACTGTATGTCTGTTGTAGGGAGTTATTTTTGTACGAGGGTTGTTGTATGGTAATTTTAATGATGTATTGGGGGACAGTTATTTTGAATTTGTATGTTCCTTATTTTTCAGGATATTGTACTGCGGTCGGGGTTATGAATTTATAATTTTTGTGATTAGAAAGTTTGACGTCATAGTATGGGAGTATATATAAGTACATGAACTGATTTAATGGGAGGATATAAGTACATGAACTGATGGTATGGGAGGATATATAAGTATATGAACTGATTGTATGGGAGGATATAAGTACATGAACTGATTGAATGGGAGGATATAAGAACATGAACTGATTGAATGGGAGGATATAAGTACATGAACTGATTGTATGGGAGGATATAAGTACATGAACTGATTGTATGGGAGGATATAAGTACATGAACTGATTGTATGGGAGGATGGCACTTATGTACATGCACTGATTATTTTTATTATTAGAGATTAAAGACACAGGAGTTTGATGTCATAGGTATGGAGGTTTGTAAGTACTTAACTGTTAACTAGGACCAGAGAGCGATGATTTTTGGAATGACATGATCCTACACATAAGCCAGAAAGACAGTTTAGTTAACTGTTTGAATAAACAAAAAATATCCTGGGCTGATTGTATTCAAGGCAGGGTCCAGAATCAATACATTCCTTTTGATGTCAGCAGTTCCGAATATTTGATCCTATGTAAGCTGATGCAGTCAAATGACTGGCATGAATTTTCTTACTATATCACTCTTACATTACTCACACATTCCGGATTTTTAACCTGCTCATGAACTATAGACAGAGCTAACTTTTTTCTTCAAAAACGTCCTTGACTCCTAGGTCGACTCAGCCATAAATGAGTACCAGGTAAAGTCCCAGGTAGAAAAGACGGCCGGTGTGATGCCGACCACATCACCCATCGAGCGCCGATTGGTCTATAAAATATGTCTAGCCCTTTATGCCCAGTACACTTGAAGGCATGACCACGCTCAAAACGGAAACAACTATGTAAACAAATGCAACAAAATAATTTTACCAAAAAAACAACAGATTACATAAAGTATGTGATACTTAACTGGACCGCTCTGAATGTAATAATCTGGTAGATTAGCACCCTCTATCTCAGTTTTTACTTTAATCCATATTGTCATGTAGTTTTAATATTTGAACTCTCTCAGACCCAGACATGTCTTACTTTTAAGTAATAGAAGTTTAGAATGGCTTACTGAAAGTTTACAATGTCTTACTAATAACACATGTTTAGGATGTCTTACTTTAAATAGCAATAGTTTAGGATGTCTTTTTTTAAAGAAAGAAAAGTTTATAGAATGTCTTACATTAAGTAACAAAAGGTTAGAATGTCTTTTTTAAGTAACAAAAGTTTACAGAATATCTTACGTTAAGTAACAAAAGATTAGAATGTCTTACATTAAGTAACAAAAGTTTGGAATGTTTTACTTTAAGTAATACAAGTTAAGGATGTCTTACTTTAAGTATTAAACATTTAGGATGTCTTACTTTAGGTAACAAATATTTAGCATGTCTTACATTAAGTAACAATAGTTCGTGATGTCTTACATTAAGTAACACAAGTTTAGAAGGTCTTACATTAAGTAACACAAATTTAGAATGTCTTACTTTAAGTTACAAACATTTAGGATTTCTTACTTTAAGTTACAAACATTTAGGATTTCTTACTTTAAGTAAATAAAGTTTAGGCTGTGGTGAGTTACAGAAATGCCTACTGGTACTAAAAGAGTTTAGATTAGATAACTTCTGCAGCAACTTAGACATTTGATCTTTGCAATTGTTGATGTCTTCCATTGGATATATTATCATTGTTGGGGTAATAAGTGGGAAATAAAATTTATGAACCTGTCTGTGTTATATTTGCTGGTGATTTTGAAATACCTGGTTGACCTGGCCAGATTGATGGGAAAAGACAAGACCATTGCCAAAAAAATTCAGATTTTAGCAAAACCCTAATTAGTGACCTTTTACAACATGCTTTTTGAGGGCAGTAGGTCTATTCTTTACCCCCCCCCCCCCCCATAGGACCCAGAACCCACATGGAGAGTATTTGTGTATAATAAAGAGTCAGGAAAGCAGAGTGTTTCAATTTATGAACCCATTGCATCATGAAAAGTTACCTTTATCAGAATGCTACTGGCACCATGAGTATCGGAACTCTTTGCTTGCTGCTGAAGATGGGGATGGAGCACTTATGGGAATTCCCCGAGTGCTGTGATGTCAGTTCTTGAATCAAATCAAGTTACCTTTCTCCTCTACCCTCTGTCTGCCAGTGAGACATAGGCACTTAACTGTCTTGCCAGGTCCTCCTGTCCTTTGCTATCACATCCAGCTCACCCCAATGTCCTACCTACCTTTTAACTTCACTCTCTAGTATATGTGTTTTTGTCTACCTTTATTTTGATGTCCTTGTGGGTTCCAGTGCAAAGTCATTCTAGTTTTATTGTTCACAGGTTTTCTTAACGCGTGTCCTATTAAATGGCAACATCTATTCTTCACCTCTTGATCCACTGACATTTGTGTAGTGCTTCTCCCAAAGCTGTACATAGTAATTGTGCATACCGTCTAATTCCCTCTGTTCTGTGCAGGCACCAGTTAATGAATGTTGGTAGTTTATTAGTGATTGTTTTAGTTGTTCTCCGTGTTTCAGTCACATACGGCAGTACTAATTTGAAACTAGAGCTAAGTATTTTTAGTTGAAAATAAAAAAAATGTCACTTTACAGGCCAGTGGCGCATCAATCATATGTGGCCAGACTCGTATTTTGTTAAGACCTCAATGGGTGATGTCACGCCGGCCGCCTTTACCTCCCAGACTACCTGGTACCTGTTTAGGGCTGGTCAACCTGAGAACCGCTACACCACAGCTGTTTCCTTCAGTGTAGAACTTGTAATTTCAGCTGAACGATGATTCTCAATTTTAGGGGCGAAAGAGACACATGAGGCAGATAACTCTGCAGAAGAAAGGGTGGTGAGATCGAGAATAGATCAGGCTCCCTGATAACGGAGATCTTGTGTGTGTTAGACAGGGCTGTTCAACTAAGTATATTCTTCTTCTTCTTCTTTTTCTTATTTGAGTTGGGTTTCTAATGCTCAGATTAGGTGGGTTGCCTCCATGAACTGTCAGTAGCAGGTCCTTCATGGTTTCCCATAGCTTGCTCTGCACACTTTGCTCTTGAGGCCAGGTGTCTCTTTGAAGTTATAAATAGAGTGGGCAGGTCTGCAGAATGTGCTCAGGTGTTTGTGGTCCTGTTTGACATTAAAATTGGGGATTGTACAATATTTTATGCATGTGGTAGTTGAGCCTGCAGTCTTCAGTTCTGTTCGTAGACAGAAAATTGTTGTATGTTGAGTCTGATGATGGGTCTTGTGGCTGATTACAGTTGGTTTGTTCTCTCCACAATTCCTTGTATTTTCCTTTGGTTAGTGTTATGATTTCTGGTAGTGACAATGAATGGGCGTGTTGTTTCTCCTTTGTTCACTTTTTGGAAAGTCTGTATGCTAACTCACATCCTGGTAAGCCGCAGTGAGCCAGGATCCTCTGGAGAATGATTTGATTGTTTTCTGTGAGTCTGTTTAGCTGGCTGGTCAGTTCTCTCTCCTGTTTAAGTTTGCTCAGGAGCCAACATTTTGAAAATTGGGATCGTTACGGGCCAGAGACCTGAGCCCCAGTGTAGAAAAGTCATTAATACAATACAACTGGCAATTATCAGTGGGCCACATACTACGTCTCTGTGGGCCAGATTTGGACCGCGGGCCACCAGTTAAATAAACCCTGTTGTAAGACATTCTTCTCTTTGTGCTGCTTTTGTGAACTCCTGTGGAAAGTTCTAGGTCACTTACTGTCATTGCCAGTACTGCAGAAATGGAATCACTCATCTTTTGTTTATTGGCCTATGCAGGAAGAAAGAAATGTGCTGGTACTCACCACACGGTGTCAATTACAGTAACACCGAAAATAATGATGCCTTTAAAAGAGTTGAATTGATTCAAGAACTGACATCACAGCACTAGGGGCCTTCCCATAAGCGCTCCATCCCCATATTTAGCAGACAGCGCAGAGTTCCAATACCAAGGGGGCCTGTAGCATTCTGATTATATGTCCGTCTTTTTGCCTTTCTTCTGGATGTCGAGTATTGGACAGAACCCCTCATCATTCTCGCCAGACTAGTCATCCATTTGCTCCGCTGAATCATACACGCTCTCCCATAAGGCCCTACATCAGCCTTATCATGCCACAGTACTCCACCTAAATTGTGCAGAGCCAGCCAGTCTGGGTTAGTTCGACGTTAGTCTCCCCAAACAGAGTAGATCACTTTTCATTCACAAGTTAGTTGGGCTGGTCGACATTCCTGAAGGTTACGGGTGTGTCCTGCTCTGTTGTTTGGTTTCTGCGATGTCTTGCATTTACGTTTTCATTCCGAGAAGGAGAATGCCTGGGACATAGGTTGCAGCACTCTCTAGGGGAGTTGTGTTAGGACCAGTTTCTTCTTGTATTTAGAGTGCTAAATGCTGGGACATAGGTTGCAGCACTCTCAAGGGGAGTTGTGTTAGGACTAGTTTCTCCTTGTATTTGGAGTGTTAAATGCGCTGGCGTGCTGAAATATACACGATGCGATATCCACCGCATTGCGGAACACCCCCGTAACCGTGTACGAAGGCCACAGGGCTCAGGAATTACCAATCAGAAGTGAGCTAGTGTGTATATAGGCGGGATCTGGGGAGACACGTCGAACTAACCTGTCTGTCCGTCTGATACCTTAAAAAAGGGCCTCTACTGCATATCGTTGTACACAGCAAGAAAAGAAAAAAAAACCTGGGTGTGATGACCCTGCTTTGTTTGGTCTCCACAGTCATAGCAAGTCGCGCCAAAAACTCATGCCAGAGAAGACGCACGTGATATTCGGAGCTGAAGGTATGAACCAGGCAACGTCCGAGGTTGGTTCGTGGTCTGTTGGGAAACACAGCTGAAAGAAGACACTTGTGATGGTATCATGTAGTAGCTGGAATGTCTTGATGTAGCGTGAATGATTGTTGGAGATGTATTGTGGGAACGAGTAGCAAAGCTGATAACTGAATAGCTGTGAGAATCGGCAAAAATAAATTGACAGACTGTGTGCTTGGAAACTGACCGCTGTTTGGGGTTATTAATTGCAGAAAGTTTTTTGTTAACGTTACGCTTCTGTGTTGTTTATGCTTCCGACAGCGCTCTGCTGGTGCAGTTTCCACACGTGGACGGTAGTCTACGGTTTCGTTGCATGAGCTACTAAGTTTAGTGCTTTGTACAACCTTGTGGGCTGTGTTTTCCCGGGGAATGCCTTTTATTCGTGAAGCTGTTGTGTCGTTGTGATCAATATTAGTGGTAGCCGGTTTACATGTGAGCTGGTGGAATACCTTATGTAGTAATTCTACGTGTGTATGGCCAACTTGTCGTGCCCGACTAGTTCTATCAACGACGGAATGTTGGCTTTGGCGCCTCTGGCAACTGAAATATGCTTTTATAGCATGCGCATATTTCTGGATTGTGCCGGTAAAAATTGTTTTCACCAGTTTGTCCAATGCGACAGTGAGGGAAATTTCATTTGATTTGCACTGATACAGGAACGGAGCAAATACGGGGAAACCCGACTGCAGTGAAACCTCGACAAAGACTAAGAAATATCTATTTGATGTCCTTTGTCGCGCACGTGCTTCTCTCCCTCTCCCCATTGTCTCCCCTTTTCTCCTTGCCTCTCTCTCGTTCTCTTCCCATCAATGTTACCAGTTGTTACCAAATTCTAGAGTATATTTCTTCTCAGAACAAGCCACCCCCCCCCCCCCCACCCAACACCTTCCCCCCAAATATCTATGTTTAATTGTTCTAATAAGTTTGCGACTGCCGTCTGTCTCCAAGAGAACTGCTTCGATTGTTTTTCTATCCTTCCATGATATTCTTAGCATTGTAGTACCAAATGGTGTCGCTAAACATGAACACTATACAAGTAGCCAAAGAATAGAAAACCGACACTGAACTGGTGTTATCAGTCACCACACAATGAGGCATATACTGAAGATGGGATCTGAACGATTATGGACTTGTCCGATGTGCAATGAGGATAATCTGTCGATTAACCAAAGAACTAACTAAATAACTAACTAGCTAGCTAACTAACCAGTTTAGATAATGTGGACACGCAATGCATTACACAATTTATTGCCAGGCATATTTCGCTGTATCTCGTCAGGTGCGTTAATACATAGTTACATAAACGCACCTGAGGAGATACAGCGAAATATGCCTGGCAATAAAATGTGCAATGTATTGTTTGTGTGTCCACATTATTTAAATAATTACAGGAAAACATTGTTTTGAATAACTAACATAGTAACTAGTACCAAATTGGTAATCACCAACTTCGACAGCCCTGCTCCTGACAGACAGAAAAGCAGTTTCCGGTTGTGTATGAACACATTGTGGACTGTCGTAAGCAAGCAGTGGTTGACGAAAGTGATTTGTATCTGTATTTGATTATATTATCATGTCACTGGAGCTGGTTTCTCGATGCCTTGAGCTGGATGTCGGTAAGTCAGTGGTTTTTGGTTTTTGTGTACAATAAAGTTGAGCATATCGTAACTGATACTGTCGTTTGTAACTAATGTAGATACTAAGAGTAGAGTGTACTAAACTAAGACTAAGTAAGAAGATAGACAGACTGTAAACAAAACTCAACTCTACCACACTGTTTACCGTGGTTTACTTACTTCAACTTGAATTGTGTGAGAGCAAAGGAGAAGTGGTTTATTAAGTCACTCGCAGAATCAGAATGAGATAGGTGATCTCTCAACTAATGTATAGTAATAGTATGGATCTCCTTGCAACTACGGTCACATATTGAAGGAGTACGCCGGAGTTCAGTCCCCTGGACGTATTGCAATTACGAAGTGGAAAAGAGGGAATGAAACAAATGACGTAATTAGTGTGTGTTGGCAATAGACAGCGTGCAGTGCACTGCTGTCATCATAGGGTTAGGGTTGGGTGCAGTGCACTGCTGTCATCATAGACCTCACTTTGTTGTGTGATTCGTTCCTTCTACATTCCGTAATTGCAATGCGGCCAGGAGACTGAACTCCGGCCTACTCCCCCAATATGTGGCCGTAGTTGCAAGGAGAACCCAAATCTTGATCAACTTGATGTTCATATTTTGATTGATTGATTGTTACATTTTTTTTGTGTTTTCAAAGAAAGTTGTAATACATTTACGTTTTATTTGAATTATTAGAGACGATAAAGTGAAATTCACTAGTACCATAATATAGAACCACATTTAAATCAGTTATCACACTGTTATAAATTATAAACAGTGATAAAAAAAAGATAATTTGTGTGTCAATTTTGGTCCTGACCTACCTACTCTGTTCGGAGTGCTCCGGACCGATTATTTTGTCTTATGCTTGAAGCCACACCTACTCCTCTGCAAATGCGAGATGGCCTGGTCGCCTAAGATTTTGAAAACTATTATTAACTTGTCTACGCCAGGCTACGATTTCGTATCAGTGAGATGACAAAACTAAAGAACAAAAGAAACTGTTGTCTGTTAATTATAAATCATTATCCACCTGATTGTAAAAAAGAAAAAAAAAAGGCTGAAACATGGATAATATGATGGATATAATGATTAAATGGATAATATTTGGTCGCCATAAAAAAATTCAAAATATTCAAAGGAAAATGGGTTGGCCATTGTACGAGTTTTTTCATTAATTACTGGAATCATGAGGGCTAACAGGCATATACAAAGAATGGCAGACAACAGACAAAAATTGTGTGCACAGAAGAGTAAAATTGGAGTTGACGTGAAGACGGAAGAGAGAATAGATAATTTGCAACTAAACGTTTTGACCAGTCTTTATCAATAGAGTGCTAAATAGTATATAACCTGACTAGAAAACTCAACAGACAACAGAGCTTATTAGCAGCTACTACTTGAAACCAAAAATATATAGTTATATAATCAGAGAAAATGTGAGAATGAGGGGCTAGATCGCAGAACAAATCAAATATAAAGGTGTGCAAATAGGCAATACTTCAGACGGCGACCTTAGGGGACACAATCTGTTGTTTGCTTACGGCGACCGGGGGGTGGGGTGGGGGTCCAAGAGCAAGAGGATCGCCACTGAAAATATTGATCAATAACATTAGAGACACTCTACGCCTTCATGGCATGACAGTAGCCAGTAGCAGCCAGTGTGCACTGAATTGCAAATTATTCCTCCCCACGGCGCTTAACGGCAGAAGTGGTTAATGATGATGGTGATGAATATTCAATATAGCTTCAGGTCAGGGTTAAGTTTAGCCATAACCTTAAACAATATTAATTATTATAGATTATTATATGAACTTACACAGTGGATTACGTACCCTAGGGCCGCCGTTTGAAGTATTGCCTGCAGTGGTTCTCCTTCATTCAAGTTGGAGCATTGCAGTGGCATTCATTCAAGTTAGAACATTGCAGTGGCCTTCATTCAAGTTAAAACATTGCAGTGGCCTTCATTCAAGTTAGAACATTGCAGTGGCCTTCATTCAAGTTAGAACATTGCAGTGGCCTTCATTCAAGTTAGAACATTGCAGTGGCCTTCATTCAAGTTAGAACATTGCAGTGGCCTGTGGCCTCAATTGTCCCAGTGGGTTGAATAAGTACTGATGACCCACAAGGTGGAAGCACAGTTCTGGTGAAGCAATGTTTATGTCCATTCCATCAGTCCATGCTGTCCCTGTCTGTCTTCACTAACCTGTCTGTGGTCACTAACCTGTCTGTGGTCACTAACCTGTCTGTGGTCACTAACCTGTCTGTGGTCACTAACCTGTCTGTGGTCACTAACCTGTCTTGTGTTCACTAACCTGTCTGTGGTCACTAACCTGTCTGTGGTCACTAACCTGTCTGTCGTCACTAAACTGTCTGTGGTCACTAAACTGTCTGTGGTCACTAAACTGTCCGTGGTCACTAACCTGTCTGTGGTCACTAACCTGTCTGTGGTCACTAAACTGTCTGTGGTCACTAACCTGTCTGTGTTCACTAACCTGTCTGTGGTCACTAACCTGTCTGTGGTCACTAAACTGTCTGTGGTCACTAAACTGTCTGTGGTCACTAACCTGTCTTGTGTTCACTAACCTGTCTGTGGTCACTAACCTGTCTGTGGTCACTAACCTGTCTGTGGTCACTAAACTGTCTGTGGTCACTAAACTGTCTGTGGTCACTAACCTGTCTTGTGTTCACTAACCTGTCTGTGGTCACTAAACTGTCCGTGGTCACTAAACTGTCCGTGGTCACTAACCTGTCTGTGGTCACTAACCTGTCTGTGGTCACTAAACTGTCTGTGGTCACTAACCTGTCTTGTGGTCACTAACCTGTCTGTGGTCACTAAACTGTCCGTGGTCACTAAACTGTCCGTGGTCACTAACCTGTCTGTGGTCACTAACCTGTCTGTGGTCACTAACCTGTCTGTGTTCACTAACCTGTCTGTGGTCACTAACCTGTCTGTGGTCACTAAACTGTCTGTGGTCACTAACCTGTCTGTGGTCACTAACCTGTCTTGTGTTCACTAACCTGTCTGTGGTCACTAAACTGTCTGTGGTCACTAACCTGTCTGTGGAATTATGCTCATGCTGATTCACCTTTCTAGCTCATTCCTTGCAGGCTGAGACAATCCTCTCCCTCTAGCTGTCTTAGACAGAATGAATCTCTCTTGTCTCTCTTAAGCTTATTCGTTCTCCACCCCTTCCCCACAAGATTCTCACACACGGGAATTTCACAGCACTCATTCACCCGCACTTTCCCTTTGGATAACTGGTTACTTAAAAATCTTTGAAATGTACACTCTGTTGTAGAACCAGTTCCTGCGGCAGGGAAAAAGAAAAAGAAGGATCAGGCCACTGGGAGCAAGAATGCCATGAATTTCATCCTAACAGACAGACAGGGAGTGTGGAAGGGGCTTCGCAAATTGCAGAAAAAACAGAGAAAAGAAGTTGCTGAAAAACGCAAGAAGCAAAAGATTAAATCTGCTATAGGTATGTCTTTATATTTTGACAGCCTGCCGTCTTTTAAATCACCAGTTAATCCTCTGCAGGCCGAAGAGGATCGTCTCACTCTAAAAGGGAATAGGCCCACTTCCACCAAACAAGCATGTCTAAAAGGCCACTAAACAAAGGTTTGCATAAATCAAATGTGTTGAATTGAAAAGTGCAGAAATCACATCCTAGCTAAAATGGAAAAATATAAAACCGAACGAAAAGTAGATCAGCAAGCTTCACAATATAACAAATGGAAACAAAAAGTGAATGTTGTCAAACAAAATCACAGGAATGCACTAAATCAGCTTAACTGACATATCTCGAAGCAGCCACATCGATGTCTTGCCAGTGGAATGAAGAGACACATGTGGCCCAAGAATATATAGCCAGGGAATGCCAAGGACCATTACTCAAGAAATTTAGATGAAACTGTTGGCAGTTATGTCCCCCAGGTGGCTCCCAAGATGAAAATAAAGTGATTCTGAAGGGATTTGTGGACTATATCATACAGCTTAGCTGTAAGGAAGGTGGCATGAGACTAACCGCCTCATCTGTTAGGACAAATCTCGCTCTAATCAGTCGTAAAGAACTCTACAAAGGGTTCAGAGTAAGTTGGTCGATGCTTCACCGGGAGATAAAAGGTGGAAGAAATGAATAACTTATGTAAGCATGCATGTGCAAACAAGTGAATTTAAAAATCTACGATTAGTTTTTACATCAGAAGGAAGAATGGATAGAGACAAAAAAATAAGTGTGCAAAAGCAAATCTGGTACTAGTACAACTAAGAGTCACATTTGTCTGCCAAGGCAAATTTAATTAGTTTTTGGGTCAGTTTTAGATTACCAGTGTTAACAAAGGACCCTAACTGCATCCAGTGAGTGCAGAATCATAACAATGATTATCCCTGTGTGGGTCTCCGAGTCCCATTATGGGGAAAACAACAATAGACCCACTGCCTCCCCAACAAGCAGGTAGCAGGAGTCGCCTAAATGGGGGCTTCCTTCAAAGTGCATCTGCCTGAGAGGCAAGGAACCAACAGTCTGCATACAAATAAGAAAAATCTGTAAAATGGATGCACATGCAAAGCTCAGGTCCTGGAACAAAGCCAAAGTCCAGGAATGGACGAACAACCAGGTCTTTCCGTCGGAGTTTACAGCTGGTTAACACAAGCAACAGCAAACATAACAGTGGTGACATTCTCAGAAGAGCTGCCAGTGTAACAAGAAAAGATTATTTAAAAACCATAAATTAGAATAGGGCTGAAACAAGCCACACAGTTCATTAAAGCACAGCAGAGGAAATAATCTGGCCATCTGACGAGAATACCCTGGTAGCGACTGGCACACAGAGCCATGCAACATGCGGCATCAAGAAAAGCCTTGAAGAAATGAAGGTTAACTTATACGGTACATTACAAAGAGCCAACCCAGGGTGCTTTTATCTTCCACAAAACTTCCTTGGAGTAACTGAAGTAAGAGGAAGAGAAATTAAGCCTGTGTCCTCTGTCTAATCGCACAGACTATAAAGAAAAAATTAGTCCCTTAGGCATTGCAAGAGCATGCTGTGTAATTCAGAAATATTTGGTTCAATTCTAGCTGTGAGCATTTTGGCAGCTGACCACGCTGCATTAATTTCGACATTGTGGCAAACCACTGAATGTAAAATTGTTTAGTGAAATCACAAGCAGACAGAAAATACCAGTGTGGGTTATGCAGCGTCTTGTAAAGGATACACAATTGACTTTTTTTATATTGACAGTTTTTTTCAATGTTTCTTCCTGTGCTTTGTGTTCTGCCTTCTCTCTAGGTATATAGAAATATTTGAGTCTCCACGAGTTAAAACAGTGCAATTAGGTCACAAGGGATAAATGCAAAATAAAAATGCAGGGCTTTTTCTGGGGGGGAAAAGGTGCCGGTACTTACTACAGAGAGTCTAAAAGAGGTGCCGGGACTCACCACAAAGTGTCTATACAGCAGTGCTGACAAAAAATAAATGCCAGCGGCCTGAAATGGGGAGCTAGTACTGCATACCAGTGTTTACCCCCCCCCCCCCCCTCCCTCCCTCCCCACCCTTAGAAGCATGTGACAAAAGAGTAAGTAAATCTTAATAAATAAAACATGTAATGAGTATTCTGTATTCAGATTCATACGTTTATTGTGTGACCAAGACATTTTTGTTTTTGCCATCATGGCCGGCCAGGAATTTTAAAAACTCCATGCCAAAATGTCCATATTTGACTACTCTTTCAGAAAAATATCAAGAAAATATCCATGACCACACAGAAGCAAGCGTGGAGGCGTTACAGAGGTTAACTGAGCTCGGAAAAGTGGATGATCTTGTAGCTGAGAAGGTATTTGTTATTGACTTAATTAACATACCTTTTATAGAAATTTTTTTTTTTTAAAATTCAGAGAGCCTGCTTGTGCAATTGAGAAATGTATTCAAGTTTCCAGAGATCTTCTTCGCTGATACCAACTGTAAGCTGGGGCGGAAAGTTCTGGTTTTCACTTTGTCCACTTCCGGACTTAAATATTGTTCCGGAACCTGAGTGTTGCTTGCACATCCATTTTACGGATCTGGCTTATTTGTATGCAGACTGTTGGTTCCATTGCCTATCAGGCAGATAACGCTATGACTTTGAAGAATGCCCTAAGTTAGTCAACTCCTGCGATATGCTTCCCACAATGGGACCCCGGAACCCACATAGGGGGTCCAGGGATTAAATCCTTTTTTTGGTGATAGGAATAATTTTCACTATCTCATGGATCCGTGGCTAATTCTGTCTTTTTTATGAAAAGTTATGAAACAGTTTTCTTTCCGGAAGGACAGCCAACATGACAATGACCACAGCAGCCCTATGTAACATTTGGTCAAGAGGAAAATAAGGCATAGCAGCAAATGTCCAGAGCGCAAAATAAAGCTAAGACCGAAAGAATCATGTATGCAGTTTGGCCACTGAATTATGTTGTCCTTTCTGTATATCTGATGAGATTTAAGCACATGTTGGCATGCTCCGTGTTGTGATGTTAAAACTGGATGGTAGATTCTCATTTTTTCAACACCTTGGTCCGTTTGCACCAGTCATGCCTAAACAGGTGAGGTTTGCATTGAGATCGCATACACTTGTTGTGGTGCATAGTAGTAATAGTAGATTTTACCCCATTAGGACATCACACAAACGATAAATCGATGACAAAAAGCCATTTGGAGGAGGGTCACCCGTGGAGACGTCCCAGAAACCATGTTCAGCTGTTAGGCCATATTTATCGCCAGGCTATATTGCGGCCCCTGGAAAGAGCCAGGGTAGGACTTCAAAATAACGAAAAAATGCATTCCACAAGGGGTGTGGTGCAGATGCTGTAAATATAGTTTAAAATTTTTTTTCTTGTTGCTGTGTTAATGAATGAATGAATCAAACTGTTAAAAAAGTGACTCAGCAATTTAGTGTGCACATTTATTTCTTTTTTTTCAGATTCTCTATAAGCAACCCTGTAAGTTGTCTAGAGATGTCAAAGAGGAAGTTTCCCAACCAGTTAAGTCTGTTTTCACTGAAGCAGATTTTGACAAATTTGAAAAAGAATATCGTCCAAAGTGACTTTTTACTTGATCATTTAGTATGTATGTTCAAATATTCTGTAAAATATGGAATAAAACAGTTTATTTAAAAAATTGAACATTTAACTGTTATTACTGATATTTTAAAATAGTTTCAGACTGTTGCAGTAGATTAGAAACTTCAACTTTAAATGATAATGTACAGAGTTAGCCAAAAAATGTATGCTCAGTAACCACCCAGCAGGGAAGTGAATTGATGTATGACAAGTTAGATATGTGAGGGCCCTTTGGGAGCGAGTAAACAATGCAGAGGCTCAGATAGATCATTACGATCTAAGGAGAAGGGCGCTGCCAGAAGGTAAAAGAGATCTGGCTGATGCTCAACACTTAGGGGAAGGATGAGATGGATCTACAATCAGACGGTTATCGGAATTGGAACTCTTTGCTTGCTGCTGAAGATGGGGGACTGAGCACTTATGGGAGAGTCCCAAGTGCTGTGATGTCGATTCTTGATTCAACAGTGAAGTGTATCTACACACATGAATGACATTTGCGGTCTTTGAATACATTAAGGTAACAATGTTGCATGGAGTTTTTAAATAACAACCTGTATAAACATTTTGATATTACATTTATTCAGACACGAAGAGTTGCCTGCAAGTTACATGTAATGTATGAAGTTACCACACATGCTCAAAGTGATTCCCTTTAGCCCTAAGAGACTTTTCACAACCATAATGCAACATAGCTACCGTAAGTCAACCTAAATTATGGTGGAAAATGTTTAAGTACTTGGGTACCCTGATAACAAACAAAGGCAGCTTTTGACAGAATGAAGAATATTTTATGTAATATTTCTTTGTCAGTTAAGACAAGAAAGTTCAAAGTTAGTTGTGTATTGTTTACAGGATGCTGCGAAAGCAACCACAGCATTTTTTGGCAGTTGTGGGATTTCTAGGCAAATTTACGTCCAGTGGTTTGTCATTGCATTTTGGACGGAGACAAGAAGGAGAATTCTTAAAAGCTCTATAATTCCGGTCTTGATATATGGGAATGAATCATGGAAAATTAGTGAAAACTTATTTGGGAGCTGGAGATGTGGTTTTATAGACGAATGATAATAGACTGGAAAAATCAAAAGAGTAAGAAAACGTCTTGAAAGAAACTGTCTCATGAAGAGAACGGACCCCCACATCATAAAGAGACAATCTACATTCATGGCAGCTGTGGTACATCATGAGGATAGGACAGTTAGAGGGGAGGAGAGGCAGAGGGAGACTGAGAGAAAAGATGCTGGACAGTATGAAATAATAGCATGGAGGATTATCTGTGTCAGTGTTGATTGAAAGTACAGAAGGTTGTGGATAGACATGACTATCAACGCCACAAGGCATGGACTTTTAAGAAGAACAAGTCATGTAATGAGGATGTTTTAAAACAAAAAGCCTCTATAAAATGTTTATGCATTTCACTGCTACCTTTAGAAACCATCAACTTCATTTCCCTGCATCCCATAATCATTTGTGACTTATTGACTTCCCATCACATTTGTGACTTATTGACCTTCCCTCACATTTGTGACCTATTGACTTTCCCTCACATTTGTGACTTATTGACTTCCCCTCACATTTCATGGAGGCCAAAACAGTACTATACAGAGGTTCTGGAAAGACTACAAATGAAAAGAGAATTTTTGAAAGGAATAAAAAATTTAAAAAAAGAGAGAGAATTTAGCCTTTGTTAAAAGACAACACACTATTAAAAACCATACTGAGGGAAAGGTTAAAGGCAAGACAGCAAGAGGTGGGCAACGATACAAGTGGGAGGACATCAAGATATGGACAGACAGCACTCTGAGAGAGTGTACAGCCAGGACAAGAGATAGGGTGTTTTCGAGATCCACAAGAGATAGGGTGTTTTGGAGATCCATTGCAGCCAACCTCCACTGTAGCGATGGCACCTGATTCGTCACTACTGGACTTAGATGATTTATACAGAACACGTAAATTTTTTTTTTTTAAAGTAACTACATTTTACTGTTTTGGCAACAATCGTCTGGCCACTTACTAGGCCTCTGCGGGCCAGATTTGCCCTGTTCTAAACCATGGTGGTTCTGAAATGTCTGAAGGTGTATATGCTAACTATTCCCATAGCAGCACACTGATTATACACACGTCACTCTCTTCCTTTCACTTGCCCCTCCCTGCTGGATCCACTCCCAATTACACATTGTTACACATTATATCATCTTCTTCTTCACCTTAACCAGCTGTACACTCTGGTGGAAAGTTCTGGTTGCTCGTCCACTACTGAACTGCAGTCCTGCTCCAGAACCTGAGTGTTGCATGTGCATCAGTTTTACAGATCTCATGCTCTTGAATACAGACTGTTGGTTCCTTGCCTCTCTGGCAGATGCACTCCGACTTCAAAAGAAGATTATATCATCTAACTCATGTCTTCTTTCAGCATTTGTTCATGAATGTTCTTCGGAATGTCTCCTTTGTTCAGAACAAGTGTTTCTGTACCTACCACTTGTGTAGCCAAAACCTCAGCCCTTGGCTTTATTAATAAAACTGACCGTTATCAAGCTTGCTGACATGCTATTATTTAATAAACACTTTTTATAGATATGATTTTTTTTCTTAGAGAGCCTGCTAGTGCTATTCATGTTTTCAGAAATCTTGCCCTTCTTCACGTTCACAGAAAGTTCTGGTTGTTCAACCACCTCCAGACTTCAATCTTGTTCCGGAACCAGAGTGCCGAGTGCACAACTGTTTTATTGATATGCCTTATTTGTATGCAGACTGTTGGTTTATATCATCATAAATAATTGTTTTCAGCTGGGGGGATGAGGTGGTGGGGGGGGGGGGCGTTAATTTGTGATCCAGTGCATGCTGACTACCACTGGCTATTGTCCTGCTGTGAAGGCATCAGGTGTCTTTAATGCATTTTTTGTGTGGGTGTCCCTACAATCTGATAGTATCATTATTCACTCAATCTCAGATGGTTAGGTTGGTGGCTTTTCCTAGGCATTTCATTTCGCAAGTGGTGATTTTGCGTGTATAGGCCTTAGAGAAAGTTAATGTTTGGCACTGGTAGCTCAATGTTTGTAAAAAAAAAAATATTGTTTATAATCTGTTTTTATCACTCATAGTTGTTTGGATGTCTTAAGGGGGCAGTTCTAGCAGGGAATCAGTCGCGGCAGAAAAGAAATCATTAAAAATTCAATTTTAAAGATAGGACTCTCAAATTTGCAGACATAATGACCATATGATCAGGCTATCATATAAAATAAACATCTTTGGAATTCAATATATACATGTGAAATAATAAATTTTTTAAGTCAAAAATTTATTTTTTAAATATTCAAAATATAGATGTTACTTTGGAAATATTTTTAGGAAAATGGTGCAGCCAAATTCCTTTAAAATTAAACTGCACATACAAAAAATGGTGTGAGTATGGCCCGGACTATGGAAAACAGTACACATTTAATAGATTTTATGTTAAGCTACCTGAAATTTTCCTCTTTTTGTATGTGGAAAATTACAAATTTGAAATTACATAAAAATGTACACAATCATGATATTTGAATTCCCTTAGAATAGGCTACAACCAGTTATAATGTGAACAAGCATGCAAAATTTCATGCAGATTAGTTGATATCTGATAAAGTTATACCAGGATAAGTGAAAAAAATGTAACATTTTACAACAAACGACGTTAATTTTTTTTAGTGAAAATATTTTAGATTTTTACCTCAGTGACTCCCTGTCAAGTAAGGAAAACCTTCGGATTGAGCCTGTACCTCCTCTAAACCAAGTCGCTTCCTCCTTCTTGCACTTCTCGCTTCCAATGATGCTTCTGTTGCTTTCTTCTGAGAGTTTTTTAGCCGTAACGTGTCAGTCGAGATGAAAAATTCTGACGTGAAACGTCCACACAATAGTTGCATTGCCACTAGGGGTGCTTCTAGGGCTTTTGCTCCATCATTGAAAATGAGTACTGCAATGCCAACTGCAATCTTGACAGCTACTAATCCGTGGTACTTGTGTTTAGGGCAATGTCGCCAAATTGTGCTGTTGATTGATTCGTTAGCGTTCTGGGTTTAGCCATCTAGACATTTTCTCAACAGGTCAGGGTTCGAGAGATCTCTGAAAACTGGCTTGATGACATCCATAACTGCTGCAGGCAGGGAATTTGTATGTTTATAATCCTTTTCTGTGTTGGTAGCAACAGCTATTTTATATGGGCACCAACTAATTATGCAGAGATTGTGAACAGGCTTTTGATCCGTGGAGAGTTTGTGAAAATATATCGCCCAAACAGCCTCTCGCATTCCTTTCAAGTCATTCTTATTACCTCTAATTGCATTTCCATAATATTTCTGAAAAGAGTCAATCTGTGTGTCCGTAAGCATTTTCTTTCCATCAATATTCTTCCCATCTGAAAGTTTCTTTCCTTCCCCCCAAAATTCTTGATCTTGCGTAGTCGGGTTTCCATTCTTTTTTTGCACGTGCCCGTCACATTCTATCTTTACAACAGGCGTGTCACCGTATGGCTTTGAATCCGAAACTGTTTTGAAGCTGTTTGTATCACTCTCCAATAAAGCATGTGTATTTCAGCTTATATCTTTCAACTGACGTGGAAAATAATTCTTTTGCGATTGTTGCTTCCATACCTCCGGATGAACCATTATGTGTAGATGTACACTGTGATTGGTGATTTTGTTCCCACAACTCATTGGCTTCTGAATCCTTGTCTTGAGTGTTCCAGTAGTCACAAGATTTGCACACTTTTGAGAGTGCACCTGTATCAATAACCTTATCTGTGACACAGCCAATGAGCGTGGTTACCCCTATTTTTGAGGAATGTCCTCTGGTCACCCAGGTTCCATCTACAGACACATCAATATCCCGGCTTTCATCAACTGAATCTGTCTTCTCTGCTAATCTAAATTCTATTTCTGCAGCTTTCTTCATGCTAGCTGCCTGAGAGAAGCTAACAGCACTTGCTATCCGTTCATTTATTAGTTTACATGTACTCTTCTGGACAGGCGGCGGGAGATTCATTATTCCACAAAATGTTTGTAAGTCCGAGCGATCACCTCCTGCACAGCGCATAGCAAAGACAGCTCGCCTATTGACTGAGTGTACTTGTAAGCTGTTGCTGTTGTTGACACTAATTTGGGGGTTTGAATTAAAAATGGTCTGCCTTTTACAATTCTGGTTGCTGCACACAAATTCAAATTGACTACCGAGTCCTTGTCTTTCGTTCTCAGTCAGTCTGACTTGGTTGTAACAAAATGCACAAACCAGCTGTGATGAAATCTGATGACATAGAATATCCAGGTCAACAATCCTGTAGCCTTCACTGTCAGTACTGTCACATTTAGGATGACTATTTACCTCATCACATTCATCTAAATCTGTGTCTGGATCATCATCAATGTCATACAGGTCGTTGATTTTTATCGATGACCGACTGTGAGTGGGCGTGGCACTGGGAATGTCAACTTTAGTACTGGTTCTCCTATTATTTTTAGTTTTACTACTACATGTCAAAAAATTACTTGTAGGAATGTCAGTGTTTACATGTTTGTCGTCCTCAATAGAATTATTTAAATCTAATTCTCCGCATCTCTTTGCAGCACTCATAAACCTATTCCCGTGAAACTTTCGCTTCCTTGAATGTTTACAATACTTTTTATCACTTGACATTGTTAAGAATATCACTTATACAAACAATTTCAGAACAAACAAAATATCAACACGCTTCCACAAAGGCAGACATTTTGATTGTTCCTTCGAAGGGTCGTTCATTGTAGGAAAACTGTTAGGGAGGCTCGCATTGTTGCTAAAGATATGTGTATTTGTGAAAACACGAATTCTTGATTTTTTTTTTTTTTTAACCAAGACCAGAAACACCTGACTATCTTTGAACCATCATAACTCCGATACTACTCAACCGATTAAAACAATTTATACAGAAACATGAAGGATATTGGTTAATCTTTAATGGGATACCAAGTTTGTTTCTAAATTCAAAAATCACATTTTTTCGAGATTCTCTGCTAGAACTCCCCCCTTAATAATGGAAACAATTGCTTTTTAACATCTGACAATTCTGCCATCTTGTGTGATCATACTTTGTAAATATTTAAATTCATCTTCACTTTTAAACAGACAACTGGCCAAAATGAGTCAGCCGTTCCATCTGTCTTAACATCCATATTCATCGTACATTTACTTATTTCTCTTAAGTCTACCTCTTGATGCTGCCCCTCTTGCATGCATGACTATCCTCCCCTTGATTGCCGCCCTTCTACTGTTTTCTCTGATAATTTTACATATGCAAACACATAAATACAAGCACACCAACCATTTTAGTTCTAGTCTTAACATAATTGTTTATTCAATGATATTTCAAAAGTTTATATTGTAACAAACACATCTACGATTATTTCCTTTGCTACAAAACAGACCTCAACCCTATAGCCCCAAAAAAGCTAAATCTAGTCATTTCCGGTTGTGACACAGACCCTTAAATGCTGATTTATCATCATTTCTGCAGTCAGCTGTTCTTGAAAAGCTTATGACATGTCATTGGTTCTATGTGCATCTGCGCAGTATTTAGGAGGCCCGGACCTGAATATAGCATTTAGAGGGGTTTCCTTGTAAATTCAACAGCTTTGCTACATTCAGGTTGACTGAAAACTTTCCAGTAAGCCTCAGTGATAGAGGACACATATTTCTTTAGTCCCTAGGGAATGCATTCCGTTTAATACTTCTCTGTTTTTGTTTACTGATTACTCCTTATTTATATATCTGAGAAATTTTTAAAACTATTTATTACATTCCAATGTAAATTTATTCGTTTTTGAAGACTTTTTCTGAAATTGCCACAGGTTCAGGACCCATTTGTTTTTGCATTAGTGGGACGAAACAAAGAAAGTATAATACGCTAACTCAAGACAAATGTTAAACATTACTAACTAAAATGGTGTGAATAATTATAACATGAAAATAACGCCATAGCAAATGAACAAAAATAACACACCCGGAAGTGTTCATAATGTAAGACTAAACACCTGCCCTGGCCAGTTCCTACATGCTGCCCCATACAGTTGATATATGAATCCTGACCACATTTGTTTGTATTACCTTCTGTTCCACACAAGTGTTTTATTTATTTTTGCCTAGCTATAGCTCAACCAACCATGGATAAGTCAAAAAGAGAAGCAAATAAAATCCAGACAACCAAGATGAGGGGAGGCTCTTCCAATAGAAGAAGTATGACACGGTGGGGAGAAAGCCGTAAGGAGTCCGGATCGTTGACGTACCTCCTCTCAGCTAGGAAAACCTCCAGAATTGGCACCTGGAATGTTAGAACTCTCTATGATATAGGGAGAACAATGGAAGTAGCAATAGATGAAGGCCAAAAAACACATGGAGAAGAGAGCTGGAGAATGAAGTTAGAATGATGGGGAGGACATGGGGACAGCTCCATGCAATGGTGAAGGATAGAACGACTTGGCGTGAATTGGTTGAGGGCCTATGCTCCATTGGGGGATAGAAAGGCAGAAGAAGAAGATAGCTCCTTTCCCGCACATTTGTGCCTAGGTATAGCTTCTGTCCCACACATTTATGCCTAGGTATAGCTTCTGTCCCACACATTTATGCCTAGGTATAGCTTCTGTCCCACACATTTATGCCTAGGTATAGCTTCTGTCCCACACATTTATGCCTAGGTATAGCTTCTGTCCCACACATTTATGCCTAGGTATAGCTTCTGTTCCACACATTTATGCCTAGCTATAGCTTCTGTCCCACACATTTATGCCTAAGTATAGCTTCTGTCCCACACATTTATGCCTAGCTATAGCTTCTGTCCCACACATTTATGCCTAGCTATAGCTTCTGTCCCTCACATTTATGCCTAGCTATAGCTTCTGTCCCACACATTTATGCCTAGGTATAGCTTCTGTCCCACACATTTATGCCTAGGTATAGCTTCTGTCCCACACATTTATGCCTAGCTATAGCTTCTGTCCCACACATTTATGCCTAGCTATAGCTTCTGTCCCACACATTTATGCCTAGCTATAGCTTCTGTCCCACACATTTATGCCTAGGTATAGCTTCTGTCCCACACATTTATGCCTAGCTATAGCTTCTGTCCCACACATTTATGCCTAGCTATAGCTTCTGTCCCACACATTTATGCCTAGCTATAGCTTCTGTCCCACACATTTATGCCTAGCTATAGCTTCTGTCCCACACATTTATGCCTAGCTATAGCTTCTGTCCCACACATTTATGCCTAGGTATAGCTTCTGTCCCACACATTTATGCCTAGCTATAGCTTGTCCCACACATTTATGCCTAGCTATAGCTCCTACCCCACATTTATTCCTAGCTATAGCTCCTGTTCCCACACAAGTGTTCTATTTGTTCTGATTTAAGTACTAGTCCCCACAACCAATGACAATTTATTTACTCAGCCATATTTATGACAGTAACCATAGTAACGTAACTGCAAAATCTAGTCAAGTACCAGTTACATACGGACTTGGCATAAGCTAGCTGTGGACCTATGATCTATGAATGAAAGGAAAAGAAAAAAGATGTAGGCTTATTTGCACATTTCTTTCCTGTTAGTGTTCTGGTCTCCCACATTTGGGGGGGGGGGGGGGGGTACGAATCAACCCACTTCTTCTTCACTTCTACCATTGACGTCAGCGAGGTGTTGGGGTGGAGATGTAAGGATCGTTTGTGTGCTTTTCCCAATGCATTATACAAGCTAGTGTTTATTTCTGTTAGGTTGCTCCTGATGATGTCGCTCCATGTCTAGTGTGGTTTTCCCCTTGCTCAGTGTTCATTATATTTCTTCAGCGTGGCTCTCTGTGGCAGTTGGTACCAGGGTATTCTCGTCATGTGACATCAATCCACTGCCCCCTAAAAAAATATGTTGCAAAAGATAACTAATTGAGGACGTGTTGGGTCGAACGTTGTGGACACTGCAGCCTAGCTGTAAACCAATCTTGGTCAACGCAAAAGAAGAATAAGGAAAAAAAGCATATTTCTCTAGGCAAAACTACTATTATGTGCTCCAACATAATGTACTTATACAACTAATAATTTTTATACATTATTAAAACACACACATGCTATTCTATAAACCTATTTAAACTTATGAAGTTATTACCCAGGCAAAACATTAATCCTACAAGCACGTCTGAAGCAGCCTTCAACATACTGCAACTCAGTACTAAGCCACTTTAGGTAGCATGCAGTACACCAAAGAATCATCCTGGCCAACCGTGTTAGGTAAAACACACAGACTTGGGAGAACACAAGCTCGATAGAAAAAAAAAATATTGCAGCCACTGCATATCTTGGAATTGAACTGTGAACTTGTGTGATGTAGGCTGATTAATATGCCTGAATTTTGCTGCTTGAGGTGCCTGGCAGATCATCCTCATGGATTCCGGAGCTCTGCAAAGGGAAATAATAAAAAGCATTCTAGGTAAACAGCAAACATGTTTTTTCCCCCTAGGGTAAACGGCAAACATGTTTTTTCCCCTAGGGTAAACAGCAAACATGTTTTTCCCCCCTAGGGTAAACAGCAAACATGTTTTTTCCCTAGGGTAAACAGCAAATATATTTTATCTAGGGTAAACAGCAAACATGTTTTTTTTCTAAGGTTAAAGAAAAGATGTTCTTCCTAGGCTAAACAGTGAACTGAGTTTCACTATGGTAAACAGTAAGCATGTTTCTCTACAGCAAATAGTAAACATTTTGGTTTTTTTTAGGATAAACAGTAAATCTCTATGACTCCAACTTCAATACAACACCTTTCATGTAATTCTCTATAGAATGGCTGCAGAAGTAAGGAGAAACCTCCACCAGATGTGTCCTGACATAGTCGGGAACAAAACCAAACTAGACAATAAGAAAGTACCTACCTCCTCAGAAACTAACATGTTACAAGAATACTATAGAAGGAAGAATCACCATCAATTAAAAGGTCTGATGACTACAAGACCTAACCAGAACCACAAGAAACCTCTTGCTCTGAGGAGCTGAACCACAAGAAACCTCTTGCTCTGAGGAGCTGAACCACAAGCAACCTCTTGCTCTGAGCAGCTGAACCACAAGAAACCTCTTGCTCTGAGCAGCTGAACCACAAAAAACCTCTTGCTCTGAGCAGCTGAACCACAAGAAACCTCTTGCTCTGAGCAGCTGAACCACAAGAAACCTCTTGCTCTGAGCAGCTGAACCACAAGAAACCTCTTGCTCTGAGAAGCTGAACAAGAAACCTCTTGCTCTGAGCAGCTGAACCACAAGAAACCTCTTGCTCTGAGGAGCTGAACCACAAGAAACCTCTTGCTCTGAGGAGCTGAACCACAAGAAACCTCTTGCTCTGAGGAGCTGAACCACAAGCAACCTCTTGCTCTGAGCAGCTGAACCACAAGAAACCTCTTGCTCTGAGCAGCTGAACTGCTTGAACGAGATCAAATTATTATTTTCGTTCTGCATCTTGGCTGGACTAAGGAGAAACCCCATTAGGTTCTCAAGAATTAAGTGTTTTTATATTTCAACTTCCCTGTGTGGGTCCCAGGGGCCCCAAAATGGGGAAAACAAGAACAGACCCACTGCCCACCCAACAAGCATGTGGTAAGAGTCGACTAGTCTAAGTCGGAGTGCATCTGCCTGAGAGGCAAGGAACCAACAGTCTGCATACAGGTAAGCCAGATCTGTAAAACGGATGTGCCCGCAACACTCAGGTTCTGGAACAAGTCTAAATTCCTGAGGTGGATGAGTAACCAGAACCGTCTGCCGGAGTCCACAGCGGGTGAACGACAAGAAGGAGATATTTCAACTGTAAAGATATTTTGGGCATGTTATGGGAGAAAAAAAACTTGAAGACTTAGTGACAACTGGTAAACTTGAGGGGGAAGACACTGGGTAAAATCTTGATGATTGGGTATCTGGCATAAGTGAGATAAGGACAAAGACCTGATACAACACTGGTGATATATGAGATGTTGAGCCTTGATAGTCCATACCTGCCAGAAATCCACATGATGATGATGAGTAATGATTGCTTCCCATAACCCTTTCAGTCACAAGCACCATGTGACTGACTCTTCTGGCTCTATCTCAACCACTGGACAATCTGTTCTTTCATTTTTACATTTAGTCACAGGATAAAGAAATCTGGCAACTTTCACTGTGCATTAAATCTCTTCAGAAGTTACATAACCAAAATGATTATTTTCTATCATGCACATCTGTTTCGAAACCTTCTGTCACTGAAGTCAACCTGCTCCTGACGAACACTTAATAAGCATAAATAAACTCTGTGTGTGTTCCGAGGCCCCACTGTGGGAAAAAACAAGAATAGACCCACTGCCTCCCCAACAAGCATGTCGTAAGTGTCAACTAATTAGGTTCTTTCTTCGAAGTCAAAGTGCTTCTGCCTGAGTGGCAAGGAACAACCAACTGCACACAAATAGGCCGGTAAAACAGATGTACACACAAAACTCAGGCTCTGGCATAAAGCCAAAGTCTAGCATTTTTTGCTGGAGTTCACAGCCGGTGAACAAAGAAGATTTGAAATAAAATACAACTGCTGTTATTAAGACATCCAAGCATAACCATGAGTGCAAAGAGACAGATTATTAATAGCATATTTATTCCAACATTAAGCTACCAGTGCCAAACATGGACACTATCTAAAGCCCATAAACGCAAAATTACCACCTGCGAGATGAGGTGCCTGAGAAAAGGAGCCAACCTAACCATACGAGATCGAGTGAATAGTGAAACTATCAGGCAAATTGTGGGAACGACACCTTGAACTAGTTTCATCGAGAAACAGCAGATCAAGTGGTTTGGCCATCTCGTTAGAATGCAGCAAGATCAAATACCATCACAAGCACTACATCTCAGAAGACCAACAAGAGCAAGAAGATGGCTGCGGAAAACATGGATCGACAACATTAAAGACACTCTACGCCTTCACGACATGACAATAGCCAGTGGCAGCCAACGTGCACTGGAACGCAAATTATTCCTCCCCATAACGCTTAACGGCAGAAGTGGTTTAAAATGATGATGATGACAACTGCTGTGGGAAAGCAGAGCAGTTGGAAGGGCAGAATGTAAAATGTGCCTGTGTGCCTGAATTTGTCATCATCATCACTTTCCACTTCTGCAGCAATGGCTATTGTTATTCAGTGTCGAGGTACTCGTAGCAGCTTTTTAATGTCATCAATCTATATTCTGCTATGGCCGCCTCTTGCTTTCACTTCAGATCTTTTCGTGTGTAGCGTCTGCACTGGCAGTTGTTCTGGCTGCATTCTTACTAAATGACCAAACCATATGATCTTCTAATTCTCAATGAATTTGCTGCACGGTGTTGTTCCTACAGTTTGTCTGATAATATCATGTCTTTGTCTCGAATGGTTAAGTTGGCGGCTTTCCTCAGACCTCTCTCTCCACAGGTGTTAATTTTACGTAGGCTAGTCTTTGATAGTGTCCAAGTCTGGCACTGGTAGCACAAAGTTGGTATGAATAGGCTTTTTATAATCTGTTTCTTGGCGCGCATACTTTTCTTTGGATGTCTTAACATCGGTGTCATTTGGTATATAAGTGCACAGGCTCGTTGGCATCTTGTTTCTATTTCCCGATCTATTCTTCCGTCCTCCAAGAATACTGCTGAAACCACATTAGGTTCTCAAGGAAAACCCTTTGAAAATAAAGTTAGTTCATTTGATTGATAACTTACCTTCTGAACATATTGTGGGTTGACAGCAATCTCCCGATCCATCTCCCTCAACTGATTGTCCAGCTGTATGCACAGCTGCATCTATAGAGACGAATGTAAACATTAGCGAAGCTGGCAGGATGGGGAATATCAAAGGAGAGGATGCTGGACAGTTTGGTTTCAGGGCATTGAGGAACATCCATGTCAGAAATGATTCGCTATCTGAGACTGAAGGCTGTGTACGGACATGACAAGCAATGCCACACAGCATCAATGTATAAATACAGGGCTATTCCAAAATCAACCTTTGACTGGCTGGTAAAAATAAACTGTTTGTCACAGTGACACTGTTTATTGCCTGCATCATTCAGCAGTCTTTTAGCTCACTAAAGATCAACCTACAGTCGCATTTGTTCAGTGGTCCACAAATGACGTTATCATCATACATAAGGCACAGTCGATGATGAACCTGAGGCAGCATTTTTACTTTCTACTTGAATCTAATGAATCACACCATGAATTTCACAGCTGGCGGGAAAGGCATTAACAGTGCTCAAGTTTATCGTGAACAAATGTGACTGTCGGTTGATGTGTGGTAAGCCAGAAAACTACAGAATGATGCAAGCAATGAACGGTGTCGCTAAGACAAATGGTTTACCAGCCAATCAGAAGTTGATTTTGAAATAGTCCCTGTAGCAGCATGCTCTTGAAAATGTAAATTGCAAATTGCAGACATGAAAATGTAAAGTGTGGTAACTTCTGGTCCAGCACACCTGAACATGTAAATTGTAGACATGAAAATGTAAAATGTGGTAACTTCTGGTCCAGCACACAAGAAAATGTAAATTGTAGGCATGAAAATGTAAAGCGTAACTTCTGGCCTAGCACACCTGAAAATGTAAAGTGTGGTAACTTCTGGCCCAGCACACCTGAAAATGTCAATTGTGGCTACATCCATATGTCTGGCCATTTGAAGCTTTGTCACTCGTATGAAGAAAGGAAATAAATATGAGCACGAAAAAAACTTAAGGGCAAGGGCTGTAACTATTGAAAATATTAGATAAAGCTGTGTTGAACGTTAAGTTCCCTAGGCAAGTTGGAACAGATTAGATGGATAAAACAGTTCTCAAGAGACTAACTGACTACGTGGTGACCCTGAGAACTCAAGTGCAAAGGCATTGGTTGAGGGCACCGTTCTGCAGATCAGGATGTATGGAAGTGAACAACAGTTATCTGACTTCTAAGAAATGTGAAAGCAGCAGAGATGTGATTTTATAGAAGACTGATGAGAACACGAAGGACAGATAAAAAGTGCAATGAGAATGTCCTGAAAGAAATTAACTCAAGAGAAAGAACCGGCTACCTCATTTTTTTGGCACATCATGAGAAGAAGAATACCAAGTGCACTGTGTCAGTAGGAAAGATGGAGGAAAAAAGAGGCGCGGGACACAGAAATGCGGTTCATGGTAGAAGGAAGCAGCAGTGACAACAGATTAGTAGTCACACATGCAATTATTGCATAAGTCACCACCAGTTCTCTAGCATCTGGCAGCAGGTCACTCCCCATTGTCTAAATCTGCAGTTTACAACACAAGCCATACTAGGCACAGTCAAAAAGCATTTCAAATGAAATCCACAGCTCACAGTGTTGCACTATGCACTGAATTCAGTCAGTAGTCGGGTGACAGAACTATATCCTTTCAGTTTACATATGGAGGAACAAGACCAAAGTCCAGGAATGGACGACCAACCAGACCTTTTAGCCAGAGTTTCAGCCTGTGAACACTTACAAGAAGAAGAGAATGTTATCCTTACCTCCTTATCGAGTTCCAAGAGCATATTTGGACTGTTGTACTTCTCTGGGTTGTCATGAAATCTGACCATGCCATCCTTTTGGTTAATTGTAGCGAAGATTTCCCTGTCCTCAATCTGTGACCACATAATAAACACTGACATTACCAAAAATCTATACAACAGTATCAAGCTGCATGCATTTGGGACGCAGAGGAGCTGAACCACAAGTGGAGCTGAACCGCAAGCGGAGCTGAACCACAGGTGGAGCTGAACCACATGTAGAGCTGAACCACATGTAGAGCTGAACCACATGTAGAGCTGAACCACAAGTGGAGCTGAACCACAGATGGAGCTGAACCACAGATGGAGCTGAACCACAGGTGGAGCTGAACCACATGTAGAGCTGAACCACAGGTGGAGCTGAACCACATGTAGAGCTGAACCACAAGTGGAGCTGAACCACAAGTGGAGCTGAACCACAGGTGGAGCTGAACAACAGATAGAGCTGAACCATAAGTAGAGCTGAACCACAAGTGGAGATGAACCTCAGGTGATGGTGCACCGGGGCAAGGACTCATACTAGTCAAGCCTCCTTTTTTCCCCTTTATCATGTTCACCGGCTGTAAACTTTGGCAGAAAGTTCTGGTTGTTCATCCAATTCTGGCCTTTGATCTTGTTTCAGAACTTGCGGACTCATGCATATTAAAGACCTGACTAGTCTATATGCAGACTGTTGGTTCCCTGCCTCTCTGCGCTGGCTGCTGAAGATGAGGATGGAGCAAACATGGGAATGCTCTGAGTGCTGTGATGTCAATTCTTGACTAAACTCAACTGTGACACAGTAGATTTTGTTCCGGAAAGCCCACGGGTCGATAACCATTTTTTTTTAGCATTCTTGAAGCAAAAGGGTTAAAACTAATTAAGCACTGTCTACCTACCATTTGAAGAACATATTTTTCTGCTTCTCTGGGTCCAGCCAGTTGTACTCTATTGGCCATGTCAGTCAGAGACAGGGTGAGAAATGTCTGCGGAAAAAAAAGTTTATGACTTCCAGTCAGCATTAACACAAGAAGATCTGAATTACAGCACCACATTAGGAAAAACCCAACAAATATAGACAAGTTGATGACTTCAGTCAGCAATATCACAAAGACATCTGAATAATAACAGCAACACATTAAAAAAAACCACACACACACAAAACTTAAAGGTAAGATGCTCCCATGTCTTCCAGCTTACTGGATGAATACAAATTAGACATTTTCTGCAGGTGATGCAGGTGTGTTGGGAAATTAAGAGACAGACAGGTTGGCTGCTTCTGCATTTTTTGGTGGTAAACTGATGCACGACAAGCTAGATGTTGCCAAGATTGTTTGGGAGCAAGTGAACAGTGCAGAGGCACAATTAAATCGACATGGTCTAAAGAGAATGGTACAAATGGGTAGTAACCAAGATCTGGCCGACAGTCCACATGTAAAGGAAAGGCAAGACAGACATACAATCGGGCTGCTACTGGCACTCTATGGGTAATGTGATCAACCTTAAACCGGTCACCTTTACTTCCCAGGACTATTTTTTAACTCATTTTCAAGTTGGGTTGACATGGGAGCCAAATACAATTTAAGACTAACAGAAGATGCAAACACACACACAAAAAAAAGTACCTTTGTCAGTCTTTGAATGTTCTTTTTTATAAGAGAAGTCGTGCACTGTTTCACCAGGCCCATGTTGTTGTCCTGAAAAAGAGAGATGTAGTCTCAATTAATCATAAAAATGATACTTGAAATCTTTGGTTTTTTTAAATCGTCCGAGTGACGTAATTGCGTGGTGCCTTTTTAAAGCAAAGCTGTGACATTTGCACCTTCAGGATGTCACATCTGACTTCAACAGGTGTTTGTTCACGGGGTTAGCCTACCCATTTGGTTTTGTGTGGTGTTCTCTCTGTCCCTTTATTTGCAGCTGCTGCCCATAGAGACCCCTCTAGGGTGTCCTCATGTAGACTGGTCAGATCTCAGGAAAGTCATGGGCATTCCCCCCCATCCAAGGAGGCTTCCATAAATGCAGAGACGACACATGGTGCTGTGGTCATGGGCTCACCCAAGGAAGCGTCACGTCCTGCACATGACTCCTAACTCACATCCGTATGTTGAGCTTCACACTTGTCACGAGCTGTGACCTCTGCTTAAAATCAAACAAGTACAAGAAAAATACTATTTTTACTGTTTGAATTTACCATTGTTGAGGGCGGTGTAGAACTTTTGTGAATCTGGCGTACAGGATCATTTAATGAGTGAGTTTCATGGACATGGACAATAAGCAAACAAACTATTTAAAAAAAAAAAAAATTTACTCGCTGCAGAGATGTGGTTTCTGAGAAGAATTTGAAGAATACCATGGAAGGATAGAAAAACAAACAAAGCAGTTTTCATTTGAGATGATGAAAGTCTCAAACTTATTAGAACAATTAGATGTAGATGGTCAATATTGTCTGAACATGCTATGAGAAGCATTTTACTTGAGGACATGGTGACAACTGGCAAGACTGGTGGAAAGAGAGCAAGAGGAAAGCAAAGAGATAAAGACCTGAATGGCCTGGCCAAATGGATGGAGGCAAGACAAAAACATTGAACTGATCAGGGATTCTGGTGATTGTGTGAGATGGTGAAACATGACAACCTATACTTACCAGCATGGCACATGATGATGATGATGATTTTCATGACCGGCAATTTAGAAAAATTCTCGTTGTTTTCATATACTGGTAAAAGAGTCGCACCAGAGAAGAGTTTGGGGCTTCATCACATAATAATCTTAACCGAAATACAAAAATTCACTATGCTCAATTGTAACTGCCTGTTTTACCAGGGTAAATACAAGTTTACAACTATATCCTTTTGTCGACACAAAACTGGATGAACAGTGCTGATAGCCACTGCTACTATCGGTGCACCTGATAAGAAACAGTAAAATATAAAAGTGGAACAAAACAAATTACAGGCAGATCACTTTTTCAATCCAGAGGCGCACGGGGCATATACTGTTAGACATATTTTTTAGAGACCAATAGGCACTCAATAGATGACGGGTCCACATCATGAAATATGACAGGCATTACATTTTGCAATATGTTGTTTGTGCATTGTCTTTGTTTAAATAAATTAAATTAAGAAGAAAAACTGCTTTGACTTATTGTTAGGTGGTTTCCAAGTATATTTCTCCTCACGACAATCCCCCCACCCCCTTTCTTATGGGCTTTGGACGTCATTGTGGAAAAATGGGAGGAAGGGGGTACACTAAAGGTCCAATAACAAGAATGCAAGAAAAGGTGGCAAAGGGTTTGCTGAAATCGGATGTTTTGGGCCAAAAGGTGGAGTTATTATATTTGAGTTATTATTTATACAGCCCAGCTGTAAACCACAAAATGCCTACCCTTTATTAATGGTGAATGAAGAAGAAAGCGAAGGACTTACTCTGTTGAATACTTCGGTATGCTTGGCCACTATTACCCGCAAGTCTGCAGAATTGTTCTGTGTGTAAGTGTTTGCTACATCCATGTATGGCTGGCACAATGGCTGTAGAAAGTGCAAATCAATTTGAATTGTTTTCTTTCAAAATTAAATAAATAAATAAATAAAAAAAAAAAAAAAAAAAAAAAAAAAAAAAACACACACACAGTTTTAAGCCATCCTATCTTGTTATTTCCTGCAGTTCACCCTGTGTCTTTCCTATATTATTAATCTCTATATCAAATTCTCTTTTCCATGACAGCAAAAACACTGATAAGAGCTATAAACAAAGAGACTTGGTTGAACAGATGGGCCATGGGAGACACTGGAAGAGAGGTTTATAGACATATGTCTGGCCCTGATCCTAATGACAGCATTAACCATCTAACAAGAAGGGACCAGGCCATCATCTTCAGACTTAGAACGCAACATACTCCACTCAATGGACACCTAAACAGAATACAGCCACAACACTCCCCAGAGTGCCAGCTATGTAACTACCCCTACGAAACTGTTGACCATCATCTCTTTGAGTGCCCAAAACTCAGTGAGAAAAGAAGAACGCTACTCCCTCCGAGACCAGACAAGTGGAACACCTTGTACGGAGGAAAAGAACAGCTTGTGAAAACATGCAAATTCCACTACATGGCACTGGGCCAAAGGGCGAAAGCTCATGCGCCGCTGGATCGATAACAACAACAACAACAACCATGTGTTTTTAGGTCTTCCCTAATTTCATACTACTCCCTGCTGGTTCCTTGAGGAGACTTTCTTGTTATATTCTTCTGAGGTTTTCTCAGAGTGTGCCTTAGCCAGTGCTTTTTTGTGTGTGTTATCTCTCAATGTTCACAGATGTGTGTAGCTGTGTTCCAAAAACTCTACATTCGTGATTCTATCATACAAGTTTAGTCTCTCATTCGGTGGAGACCAACTGATGAATGTTTGTAGTTTATTAGTTACTGTTTTAGTCGTTCTCTATGTTTCTGGAGAACGAGATCATTTTCTCTTCTTCTATTTCGTGCGTCTTTTGTTCTTTCATGCCGTGAAACCAACTATGCAACATCTTTTCTCTCTGTCTTCCTTTCCTCTCCCTCCAATGCTTTTATTGTTGCAACATACTCTAGTCTTCCCTTCTAAGAACAAACCTTTGGCTCTTATAGTACGTGCCATATGGCGTTAGTATGTCTATCCACAACCTTCGGTCTGGTGTACTTTCTATCAATTTTGAAACAGATAATCTTCCATCCCATGATGTCTAGATATCCGGGATCTTCTCTCGTGGTCTCCCTCTGCCTCTTTTCCCTCCTTATTTTGGGTTCCGGGGCCCCCACTCACAGGGGGAAAAAATGGACCCACTATTCCTAACAAGCAATGTCATAAGATGCTACTAATTAAGGATTTGCTAAAATTGAATTTATTCAGCTGAAAGGTAGAGATATCTCTGCTGTAAAGCTCAATACAATGTTTCATTTGCCATTTTAAGGGCAAACACAGAAGCTGATACATTGCTACGATTTTTTTAAATCTGCCCACAACAATCTTCTATAAAAACCACAATGTCACACAGATGCAAAATTATTTTTTAATTAGCACATAAACCTATTGTTGAGCACCAGCAAGAAAATCAAAATTTTGAGAGCATGCATCTTCCCTGTAGCAACATACGGATGTGGGTCGTGGACTATCTGCCAGTCTTTAAGAAAGAAAACAGGGGCTTTTGAGCTGAAATGCTACAGAAAGGTTCTCAGAATGCAATGGACAAAGAAGAGAAGAAATACTGACATATAAAAAGATCTGAACATAAAGGAAGACTGGTTAATAAACATCATCTTGTCTCAGAAGCTGAAATATTTTGACCATATCAAGCTTCAAGAGGGACTGGAAAAAAATAGCAGAAGGCAAGGTACCAGGAAGGAGGGGCAGGGGCTGACCAACATAAAGATGGGCACAGGATATGAGTTACTCCTTGAATATGAAAGACCATGAGGTGGGAGAACTGGTGAGAGACAGAGTTTCTTTCAGGCTGACCGCGATGAGAGCAACGTTCTGCAAAGGACCTGCTACATGATGATGATGATATAAACCCTAAGACTGTACAACAGCCATAAAAACACCGACGACATACTTTGATATATCTCTGAAGAACTTGTGCTGTGTACTTCGGAAGAGAAATGATCTGAAACAAAGTTTAAACAAATATACATTTTAAATCTTCTTCTTCTTCTTTCATTCGCTTGAATTAGATTATCTATATCTGCAATGTTGTCTCTAGTATGAACTTCACTGTCTGTTGTAATTCATTCAGCAACCCGTAAAGGTTTAGCTTGCACCTGTGTTTCTCTTGGCGAGAAGTTTTGCTTTGATATGTGGTATTTGGCAAAAACTTTAATCTATTTGTGATAAATGAAACAAACATTTCCAGCCCCCTATTGAGCATAGGCCCTCAACCAACTCACACCAAATTGTTCTATCATTTGCTATCGCTTGCAGCTTTATTAATGTCCTCCCCATCTTTCTAATTTCATTCTCCAGCTCCCTTCTCTAAGTGTGTTTTTGGCCTTCCTTTATTCATATACCCCTGTGGGTTCCAACGCAAAGACATTCTAGTTATATTGTTCTCTGGTTTTCTCAATGTGAGTCCTATCCAGCGCCACCTTGGCCTAAAAGATCTTTCTGGTACAGAGTCTACCCACAGACTGAGTTCTCTATAAGATTAACACTCCTCTCTGCAGATGCACAGCTCTAGTAACATCCCTGATGCTCTTTCTGAGCCTGCAGTGAGGAAGGAGAATTCTGCAACAATCCCTATGGCTCTTTCACTTCGGTACTGAGTTAGACAAACAAAGAAAGTTTTTACGCCAAACTCAAACTGCATTAAAAAAAATATTTTTCAGAGTTTCGGAAACCAGAATGTTTATGCATTAGACTTACAGAGTTAAAGTCTGAATTACAGAGGATTACCAACCAACCACTATGTAAATGGGAGTTGCTTTGGCAGAGACGCTAGACACTCGCCGCAGATCGGAAGGTCGTGAGTTCGCTCCCTGGCGAAGCCGGACTTCTTTCAAAAATTACCTTGGCTCCCAGGTTGACCCAGCCTTGAGTGGGTACCAGGTGCAGTCACGTGAAGTAAAGGCAGCTGACCACATCACTCATCTTGTGCCGATTGGTCTATAAAATATAGGGGCTAGCCCTATATGCCTAAAGGCATGGAAAAGGGTCCTTTACTTTTTACTTTACTTATCACATAAATTGAAAATTACAGCAAACAAACCGAGTTTTCAAGCGTTAATAAATATTTCCAAAAGCAGGACAAGACATGTGAGGTGGTGGGGTTATAAAATTCATACGGTTGGTATAGGTCTAAAAATCAATCTACAAATCTTGAGGTTGACTCATATGCCACAGTACACCTTGGATCTTTATAACATATACCGACAAAAGACATGGTTAAAATGGTCTGGGACTAGTGTGACAATATAAAACTGACATACCTTTCCATGCAATATCAGGGAGACCAAGATGAACTTCTTGTAGGCTTCCAACATAATGTGGCTGACGGCAACACTTGGAGTTGTCACAGCCTGTGGTAAAAATCAGCAAATTTTTTTACATGATATCCACAGTGCAATCTTTTCACATGATAAACATAATGCAGTCTTTTCAAATGATATTCATAATGCAATCTTTTAGTTTAAAATTTATAATGCAATCTTTTCATATGATATTCATTTTGAAATCATTAAAATTACAGAGAAACAAAAACAGTTCAGCCACTTAGTGATAATGAAACCAAAGACCATCCAGTAATGATGCTTAGCAATACCAACATAAACAGAGAAGCAAACCCTTGAGGATACAGAAATATTACACATACACACATATATATATACACATATGGTTAGTTCTACGTTAGTCTCCGCAAACAGAGCAGGTCACTTTGCATTCACAAGTTTGTTGGGCTGGTCGACTTTCTTGAAGGGTACAGGTGTGTCCCGCTCTGGTGTTTGGTTTCTGTGATGTCTTGCATTTACATTTTCATTCCGAGAAAGAGAATGCCCGGACTTAGGTTGCAGCACTCTCTAGGGAGTTTGTGTTACAGTTTCTCGATGTTTTTGGAGTGTTAAAAGCGGTGGCGTGCTGATATATACAACACACGATATCAAAGGCATTGCGGAACACCACCGTAACCGTGTGCAAAAGTCACAGGGCACAGGAACAACCAATCAGAAGTGAGCTAGTGTGTATATGGGCCGGTCACAGGACACACGAACAACCAGTTGGAAGTGAGCTAGTGTGTATATGGGCCGGTCACAGGGCACAGGAACAACCAATCAGAAGTGAGCTAGTGTGTATATGGGCCGGTCACAGGACACACGAACAACCAGTTGGAAGTGAGCTAGTGTGTATATGGGTAGGGTCTGGGGAGACTAATGTCGTACTAACCATATATATATATGTATATATATATATATATATCTATATATAAAACAGACAAACAGACAATGTATTGACAGGCACTCAGAGAAATAAGAAGAAAGATATAAGGATACACTTGACAACATAAAAATCAAAATCTATAGTTACTGTGCGGGGAATCAAACCTGTCACCTCCAAATGACGTGTGCACCTCACTATGGAAACAAGTATACTAAGAACATGGCTAATGAAGACACCTTTTTTAAGGGGTGACTACAGGTATCTGCCCTGCTGGACTGGCATCTAGAATGTGACTCTCAGGGGTGTGGAGGCTTTAGGCAGCAACCAAGATGGAAACAACCATCAGTCAGCATGCAATACTACACCATCAACATCGTAGCCCAATAACACCCTGTGTCACTGGGTCACCAGCAGCGGTTGACTGTCTGACCTGCTACCACCACCTCTGACTGTCGGACACAATGGACTTGATGTTTGTATGTTTGAGACCTGTCTGGTCAGCCAAATTCGGTTTTCAGGTCTTTCTTGATCTGTCTCTATAGTTTTTCAGATGTGACAGTGAGTGACATTTCATTTGATTCGTACTGGCACAGGAACGGAGCAAGTAAACTGAAACCCGATTGCGGTGATGTTGAAACCCCAACTAACTAACTCTTACACTCTATAGAGAATCCCGTAGTATCATTTTGGAGAGGCCAGTACATCGCGTTACATGTCCAAACAATTGAATTTTCCGTCTTTTTGACAGAAGTTCAAAGTTGCCAATGTGCCGAGTGATGATATGGCCACCTTTGTAATTTGTGATCTCTGTGTCTTCTTTTCGTTTGAGTCACATATTTGTGATGTGCCCGTTTACAGTAAAGCTGTGATATTTTTTGTTTTTCGGCCGACACATCCAACCTTATCGAGCCTTTGTTGACCGGGGTTAACTTCCTGGTAATCTCTGGATGATATAACAAGAATTTTTCAACAAGATCTCACTTCCCCTGCTCCTTAATACTACTTACAATTTCAAAAAAGTACAGGGCCTTGTCATAATTTTTCAGTGCTGTATAAATCATGCCACCGTAGTAGTAGTAGAGAAGAAAGTCTTTGGCATCGAAACGAACACCCTGCAAGAAGAAACATTTAACTGCTTCAGTTTTCTTTTACATGTAAGTTTTGTGTGTATATAAAAAAAAACCACAATAACACTTCAAAGAATTCCCTTTTCTCCGTTAATCTTATTGGAGCCACCATGGTGAAGCGGCTAGATGCTGGCCTGCAGATGCAAAGGTCGTGGGTTTGAATCTGAACAGAACTGAAACCCCCCCCCCCCCCTCCAAAATGATACTGGCTCCCCTGTATCAGGCAATGTTCTGGGAAGTAAAGGCAGCTGGCATGATACTGACATCACACACCGATTGCCAACTGGTCTATAAAATACAGGTCTAACACTATATAACTGAAGAAAAGGGTCCTTTACTTTGTATCTACTCATCAATCTACCGGTTACCCAAACTTCTTGAGACCAACATTGTCTTCTTCTTCCCATTCACCAGCTGTAAACAGCTAAAAGTTCGTCCATCTCTAGACTTTAGGCTTGTTCCTGAACCTGACTGTTGCGTGCACATCCAATTTACATATCTGACTTATCTGTATGCAGACTGTTGGTTCCTTGCCTTTCAGGCAGATGCATTCTGATTTCGAAGTAGGCTCCAAATTAGTTGACTTCTACGACAGGCTTCTTGGGGAGGGCACTGGGTCAATTCTTGTTCTCCCCACAATGGGGACCCGGAACCCACACGGGGAGACTAGCATTACAGTTTAAAACTTCCTCTTTCGTGATGCTGTGAGTGTATGTGTGAGTATGCATGTTTGCACGTGTACGTGGACAGGTCTGCACATAAATCCACATAAATTTCTCTATGAACCAAAAAAGCATCCCTACCTCTCGACTAATTTCGGTCACATCGATATCCAGGAACCTCAAGGCTGGTTTCAAATTTTTGGAAAGTAGACACAGCTGAAAATAAAAGAGAGCAATTCAGCATTCACTGTATGTATATCTGTGAGAGATTGACACTGAAGAGGTGATACACATAATAATAATGTTTTGGGTAAAAGCTATTAAAAAAAAAAAAAAAAGCAAAATGCTATCCATCCATCTATCTAAAGGTAAAGTCAGGAGATGTGAACCAGCGTCACTGCACACGGTTATAAACCATAAGTGCTCTGCCACCAGTATGGACAGCTGATAAGAAACTCACCGCCTGTGTCGCCATCTGCACGAAACTCCGTAGCCACAGTGACGTCCCTCCATTTACCTCAGAGTGTTAACTCTGGTACCCATTTTCTAGAGGATGGGTGAACCCCAGGAACGGTCCAGTTTCAAACACTGGCCATGGGCTGCGAGTCGCAGCTGAATTTGAAAGCGAGTATCCTATTGATTGCGCTAACACAGTTCTCTATCTATCTGTCTATCTATCTAATTCCTCTTCACGTCGCTGCTGAAACATAAGGTATTCACTGCCAGTCTGCCACTTCTCTGTCAATGGTATTCTACGTTCGTTTACATTCCTTTTATCTCCTTGTCTAATGTCATTCTCCAAGTTTCCTTAGGTCACCCACTTCCCCCTTTTTCCATCTGCTGTCAATCGGAAAACTATTATTTCTAAGGTGTAATTCCTGCTGTCATTTTCCAACCCACGGTTATATAATAGAATGTAAAATACGCACAAGTGTTCAATAACTATTTGATCCCTTATTTTGTTACTTTTTTTATTTTTAGCTTTTCTGAACTTTTCTTCTTTTTACAACCTCTATCAGACAATCTCCATGCTGACAATTTCACTGAGGTACAATCTCTATTCAGTGGCTGATTTATAAATGATTAGTGAGGACTATCATCATATGACTCCGGAAAGATCCATAGGTGCTTGACCTCCTCCTCAGTAGCTCCACAAGAGTAAAACAACTGATCACGCCCATTCTGTGTTGATTAACCAGACAAACTGTGCTGTTGGGGAAATGTTCATTTCTGGCTACTCCAGGCTGCACCCCCATGTCCATCTGCCTGGACAATGATGATGAGTCCTGTTTGTTGTCGTGATCTTCTTTGCGATATGCATCTAACACAATCTTCTTCTTCTTCGCGTTCACCAGCTGTAAACTCTGGCGGAAGGTTCTGGTTGCTCGTCCACTACTGAACTTCAGTCCTGCTCCAGAACCTGAGTGTTGCGTGTGCATCAGTTTTACAGATCTCATTCTCTTGAATACAGACTGTTGGTTCCTTGCCTCTCCGGCAGATGCACTCCGACTTCAAAGGAAGCTCCCCAATTAGTCGACTCTTACGACATGCTTTTGGGGAGGCAGTGGGTCTATTCTTGTTTTCCCCACAATGGGGCCTCGGAACCCACACGGGGGTAACACAATCATAATGACATTTCTCCAGTCCACTGCCGGTTGTGGTAACCGCCTGTTCCCCAGATAATTTGCTTGGGACTTTATTTGTAATGCATTTACCGAAAGAATCCGTTCTTGTCTGGATTCATAAGTACATACCTGACATAAATTGGCATGAATTGAGGTCAGCTGGGCTGGATGTATCTGAATCTTCTGAATGGCCTGGACCAAGGGAGAAATACCTCTGGCATACTAAACGGATGAAGAGAAATTAACAGTTATGATGTCAAGTATACACATAGTTGTCAGTGCTTTCTCCATAGCTGCACTGGCCTAAATTTAGTTTAAACACAATGTCGGTTTTTGAACCAACTCAACATGTGTATCCATCTGTTAACACAAGAGAGGTGGAGGAAGGAAAAGTGGGTGAGGGAGGGGAGACAGGCAGAGAAGGAAAGAGAGAGAGGGTTGATGGGTGAAGTGGAGAGAGATAAACAGAATTAATAGAATAAAAGACTAGATTTTAAGGTTAATAACGAAGGAATGATCCTCACCGCACTAGGTTGTATCCAATATGACTTGATCTCTATCCACCAGGGTTCGTAGTCAAATTTATCAACCAATTTAAAGGCTTTTCCAAGGTATTCTTAGTTTTTTTTTCAAAGTTGTGCCAGGGTAATACTGAGGCAAGTTATTCTTGCCTTCATTCAAGGGTGTATCAAGCCACAAAGTACTTTATTCGTGTGCACACATGTGGGTATACCAGCACAGATATAGTGTTTTAAAATGTTTTCCAGACTTGGCAGAGGGGAGCAAAGTAAAGTCCTGTCTGTTCTAGACCCAATACCAAAAAGTAAAGGGGGTGGGGAAGATATTCAGAGAGAGAGGAAGACAGATGCTGAGGTAGAGTGGGAGAGGCAGTGAGAGGGGGGAGAAGTGAAAGAGAGACAGAGGCAAGGAAATAAAGATGACAAATAGAGGGAGAGAGAGAGAGAAGGGACATGCAAAGAAGGAGATGCAAGCAGAGAGATGTAGACAAAAGAGAGAGAGAGAGAGTGACAGACAGAGGGCAATACAGAGAGGCAAACAGACAGAGGGTGGGAAACAGAGAGAGACAGAGAGAGAGAGAGAGAGAGAAAGGAAAAGCAAGAGAAGGGAGGGAGGCAGATACCGAAAGCGAGGAATTAAGTGACAAACAATGAGGTGAAATGCCAGGGGTCTTAACAAATAAAACAGATCCCAAAAAAAAAAAAATAATTAAAAAAAAAACAAAAAAAAAAAAAAACAACCAGCCTGATGCTGAAACCCCACTCCGTCCCCAACCATAACACAATTTCTTGTGTACTGGACACAGCTACTTGATAGAGAGAAGTCAAGGAGATGTAGACTGGAGAAGAGGAACAGGAGGAGAAAGAGAGAAAACAGAGTAGATAGAGGGAGAGGAAGGAGGGAGAAAGGAGAAGAGAGGGGGAGAAAGGAGAAGAGAGGGGTAGAAAAGTGGAAGATCAATGAGGCAAAGAAAGGGGGAGGGGGGCGGAATGGTATGCTTAACACTAAAAACAGATGTTGGAAATCTAAGTGATGTAACTATTCCAAGCACCCAACTTCTCCCAAAGTTCAAGGATTGGTGGGTAAAGTTCCAGGATTTTTATCATTTTTCACAGAGATCCTGAGTTTTTCCCCCGACCTTGTGAGGGATCTTGCATTTCCAGTTTTTAAGGTTTTAATGCCCTCTATGAACCCTGATCCCCAAAATGGCTGGCCACCTGCCAAGAGCATCCCACAAAGCCTGAAAATCCTAGCTCCTGTGACAATCCCTGGGGTCTACATAAAATTGCAGAGTAAAACAACGTGAACAAGAAGACAAATAGTTTTAATTTCCTTTGATTTCCACAGATGTTCAAGTGCAATAAACTTACCATCTTCCTGTCAATAATCGTCTGTGCAAACTTGTGGCAGAGTTCTGCATCTGAAAGTATTCATAAATTCATTGCTAAGTTTCTTCAATCAAACTTTATATTTATTAATTTCATGGTAAGGTACTCATTTTATGTTTCATAATGGCTAGTCAGCTGTTGATTCACGGTTCAAATATCTATTCTGTTTTTGTTTATTCGATGGAACAACATCATGGCACACACGTGTAACCCACAAGTGATTCATTCTACTTCAATCTCAAGCCTGTGTCAGAAGAATTTCAGCGCAGTGCAGTAACCACCAAGGGATTTTTTAAACACATGCAACAATACACACGGGTGTCTGATGTTACTACCCAGAGGCCAGGGGAAATTGCTAGAAGTCCACATGAAAAAACCCAGCCTTCACTGGGGCTTGAAACCAGGACCTCCAGCACTCGAAGCGGACACCGCCCCCTCAAATATCTACAGAGTGGGAATTTATGAAAACCATGTTGTTGTGTTATCACAATAATTTTAACCTCCCACTGAGTACTGACTGGTCCACAAAAACTAACAGAGAGTTGAGTCCAGAACTGACATCACAGCACTCAGGGCATTCCCATAAGCGCTCTGTCTATATCTTCAGCAACCAGCGCAGAGTTCCAGTACCAATGAAGCCAGTACCTCTCTGATGATATGTCTGTCTTGCCTTTCCTCTAAGCATCGAGTATCTGCCAGATCTGCTTGTCACTCCTTGCTGCATCAATTTTACCAGACTGTGATGATTAATTTGCTGCTCTGAACCATACACATGCTCCCATAAGACTTGAACCACATATGCCTTATCATGCATCAATATTCCACTAAGTTGTGCAGAGGCAGTCAATTTATCTACATGTTCATTTCCCAACACACTGGCATACCCCAGAGAAAAGATTCAGACAATGCTCTTCAAACAAGCAAGAATACTACCATATGCCCACACACTTAAGGTATGTATGGGAATGAGCCTTTTACTTTACTAACCATACAAACTGAAACACAGTTTGTGAAAAGCAGTCCTCTCACTTACCTTTTATAATACTGTTTCCCCGTGTGGGTTCTGGGGCCCCATTGTGGGGAAAACAAGAACAGACCCATTGCCTCCCCAACAAGTATGTTGTAGGAGTCGACTAATTGAGGACATCTTTCGAAGTCGGAGTGCATCTGCCTGAGAGGCAAGGAACCACAGGTCTGCATACAGATAAGCCAGATCTATGAAACGGATGTGCACACAACACTCAGGTTCTGGAGCAAGACTAAAGTCCAGAGGTGGATGAACACCCAGAACTTTCCGCTGGAGTTTACAGTCGGTAAACGTGAAGAAGAAGAAGAAGGTAATATTGTTCAAGGGTTTACAGGCCTATTAAAATGGGTGCCAGAAAATGTTAAGGTGAAATGGCTGGCATAATAATGACCATTTCATTAGCTAAATGATGACTGGTCAAAAATGTCTGACTCTAGCACCATTTCATGGTTAAGTAATTAATTAAGCTCAAGCAACTAGTTGCGCACTATATGAGAACAGAAAGCTACAAAGCAAACTTTTCTTAGTCGCGTCGCCTTTTTTCAATTAAAATTTTTCCACAGCGCCCTAACCTAAGTAAAAGTATGACTGTATGTTAAAAAAAAACATCTTTGAATATTTCCCGGCGCCCCTGCTTACAGTGTGGGAATCACTGCTTTATGGTATAAGCAGTAGGATAAAAGAAGAAAGAAAAAAGAAGTATCCTGGTAACAGCAGACAGAAAGTGTAGTGAAAGAGTTAAATGTCGAACAGCTGAAGCAAAATAAATATTCTGAAATGGCTCACAAATATCTGTGGCATATCGGACGTGCTCTCCATTGCATTTGGTCAGGAATTCTGTGGTTTGGATCAAGGTTGTCTCCAGGTCTGGTATGTTTGGGAGAGAGTATTTGACAAGCCTGGAAAGAAAATAGTGAACACAAATGTGGAATCATAAATAACAAGTCTTCTTCTTCGTCATTCCGAGCCCCCTGAGGTTCATTGCTGCAGATATTACCCGCCTCCATTCCATTCATCTCTCTGGTTGGTCATCTTCTTCTTCATTCCGAGCCCCTGAGGTTCACTGCTGCAGATATCATTCACCTCCATTTATCTTCCTGGTTGACCTTCTTCTTCTTCATTCTGAGCCCTTGAGGTTCAGTGCTGCAGATATCACCCGCCTCCATTCATCTCTCTGGTTGGCTTTCTCTTTCCAAGTGTTTGCAGATCTGTCTGCACATTATCTCTCCATCACCTTCTTGGTCTGCCTCATGGTCTATGACCATTAATCTCTCTTGTGTATACAGTTTTCACTTCTCTTTCATCTGATATTCTCTCAGTATGCCCTACAAATTTTAGTCTATTCGCATAAATAAAATTAAAGCAACAAAATACGTACAGTAATAACTGAGATCTGGCCTACAGTACTATTTGCATCTGAAATACCCTGTGTGGATTTCAGGGAAGAGTGGAGGGATAGACTCATTAGGTCTCTAACAGAGGTTTTGAACAACGGATCAACATCATGGCACACGTAGTAGCCCAAAAGTGCTCCGTTCTTCTTCTAACTCAAGTCTGAGTCTGAAGAAGCTCAGCACAGTGCAAAGGCTCTGTAGCACTGAGGATCCTGAAATACTTTGGGTAGATTTTTAATTCTAAATTTTGCCCGGGCAGCGCTGTTAGGCTACTCTTTTTGATTTCCAACTGCCAAGGGAATTTTTACCTGCGCAATAATGCACATCAGCGTCCAATCTCACTACCCAGAGACCAGTTTGAATTACCAGAAGTCCAAATAAACGTGAAAAAATCCCAGGCCTTACCGGGAATTGAACCTGGAACCTCTAGCTCACGAGGTGCCAAGTTGTAAGGGGTTAATAATTATGGGTTTGCAGACACTGGATGTGCTGGGCCAAAAGTTGCAAACATCACAACCTAACTGTGTAACTTTTAATTCTTTTACCCTGCAAATGCTTAAAAACAAAAAACATGCACCCTTGGGAGTTGGGTTTAAAATATTGAAAACCAACCCACTGAAGTTATTTTAGTTCATATATTCATATCTGATCCTCTTTAAAAAAACACACACACACACACACACACACAGAGAGAGAGAGAGAGAGAGAGAGAGAGAGAGAGAGAGAGAGAGATAGAGAGAGAGAGAGAGAGAGAGGGGGGGGGGGGGGAATCAACATAGTTTAATATGAGAACATGTTGCTGCAGAAATGCCAATATCTTGGCATTTACAGGCCTGTGTCACAATGGGAAGTCATTAGATTCAGTGTTCTCAGGATGAGAAAGTGAAAGGCAAATGCAAAAGAAATCTGAAACACGAATTCTCAACAAAAAAAACAAAAAAGATATGGGGAAAAACATGCACTCTGGTCTTGATACAGAACTTTTAAGTTTTGCATCCACACCCTTTGTGCAGACCTGACCTATATGTACGGTTCCTTGCTTCTCAGGTAGATGCACTCAGACCGCAAAGGAAACATCTCTAAGCAATACATTTCCCTAGGCTGGGAAATGCAAGATGGACACAGTCAACTCGCCACTCGTACAATCGACACTAGAGCTCTTCACTGGCTGACGATAATGAGGACTAGCCACAAACAGTAATAATGGCACATGTGCTGTGATGTCAGTTCATAACTCAACAAATATACTAAGTAGAAAAAAAACAACAGAAGATCAATGTAGACAAAATAGAAGTGATGATATTCTCTAGACAAGGAAGAACCACCTGTATCAAACTGATGAACACCAGTTAAAGAAGGCGAAAGATTTTACATATCTGGAGAGCATTTTTCCCGAATATGGAATAATTAATACAGAAATCCAACAAAGATGCAATAAAGCCAATCAAGTTTTAGGCCAGATGGCACCAATTTTGAAATGCAAGCAATATGAACACTACAAGAACACTTTCCAAAACAATGTTCTCACCAACGCTATGCTATCAATGTCAAACAAGTGCAATGTCTTCAGAAGACAGAAGGAAAATGGTCACGACAGAAATAAAATGTTTACATACTATGCTAGGTGTAATGCGGAAAGATCGACTTAGAAATAATGATATCAGGAGGAAAGTCGGCACAGAACCAATAATGAACTTTACAAGTAGACAACAAATCAAATGGTATGGCCATGTAACAAGATTGGCATCAGTCAAGGCACCACAGAGAGCAATGTTATACAGATATGACAGTAATAGAGCCAGAGGTCGACCATGCAAAAAATATACAGCAGAAATATCAGAGACACTGAAAAGTACTTTAAACAAAGCGCAGTTCCAGAGATCTCTTCCTGCCCTGATGTCACAAGGCATTCCAGGAGTATAAAACATTTTTTAAAACAAAGTTAGCTGTGTGTCTTTTACACTGCTGCAGAACCAACCCCAGCATTCTTCTGCACAGATGTGATTTTACAAACCAATTTTACGTTCAGTAAGATCCCCATCTGAATGGTCAGCTCTCGATATCACTGTTAACAACGACGCAAGGCAGTCTGCTGTCAAATCACCTGTAGCTTGGATTGAACCCTTTAACATGGAATTATGAAGCACATTTGCAACATCTAAGCAACAGATGTCGAGAAAAATAAACACAGAAGAAAACGGATACCAGCGACTCACAATAACCCTAGGACTCCCAACGATGCCTGCTGCAGATCCAGGGTAGCAAATACATTATCCAGATGAGAAGCATTCTTTGCTAGCAGGTCACTGCTCTTGTTTACAAAGTCACATAGCTGCGTCAGGTTACCTAGGAAACAAAAAGGGAGATAAATGAAAACAATTAAACATCAAACAACCTGCCTGTAAATCATGTGTTCTAATCAAAATCCTGTAGAAAAAAAGAAGAAGCAGTAATCTGCAAAGTCGGGTGTGGGTGAAAAAGTAAAAAGGGGGGGGGGGGGGGGGGGGAGGAGGTCCATCTAGTACAGTACATGTAAAGTCAAAGAAAGATAAGTGCGGATAGGTGCACTTTACACACATTCAATCTTATATTCTCACTATAAAAAAAAGAGGCCAATTCTCCTCATCAATGCTTTGGTTGTGTCCGACACACGCTGTATCATTGAGCATTTAATATAATATATGCTTTGTAACTCAGTAATGAACCACTTAAGAAGTAAATTAGCGACTACAGTTTCAGAAATTTGCGATCTTTTTGTCAATTTTTGTTACCATGGAAACCGTTTGAAACTTGTTTCGGAAATGTCGGCTGGGGTTTCGGGATGGGTCCTAATCTCTCATGAAATTTTGCGATTATTGTGATTTTCACCCACTATAAATAGCTGAAAACGGTGGGAAGGAACCTGATTAACAGCGCATGTCTACGACAGCCGGACGTCCTCTGTTTTTCTGTTACATCAGTTTGATTGAAAATAGCGATAAGTATTCAGGGTTGGCTTTGGGCTTTACCTGTTACTAGACATGGTAATGCTAGTTATAATTGAATTCTCAGTCCAATTTTACATTTGTATATAAAATTTCTTTCTTGTCAGTGGCTAGGTAGATGTACAGTGACATTTTTCAGGCAATCGCTGGCTCAGCCAGTGGCTGTGTCTCATTGCCTGCCATCTTGTCTAATGACAGTCCAATGTAAACAAAGTCAAAACGATAAGTGCGCAGTTTGGTTGCGCAGAGAAAACTTCTTGTTTCTGGGTCACAGGTTTTAGCAGATGCTTTCTACATCTCATCTCCACAAAAACCTACATATCTCAGCTAAGAAATGACATACAAGCCTAAATGAGGTACCGTTGGAAAGAGATTGTTTACAGCTATATAACTGTGCTGGTTTTATTGGTGTAGAGGGCTTTTTAAAATTTGACTAAAGTAACTAAGTAAAGAACACAGGGGAAACCTGTCTGAAAAATGTCTACTTTGTTGGTTTTGGTTAAAACAATCCATCGAATTTTTAACTTTGAAACTGGCAACACAAACTGTGCTAAGTAAAGTTACGAGCAAACACACATAAATATTGATCTAAAATTACTGGCAACAACCAAATGCCATAGAATACCTGATGCAGACATGTTCTGTACAACATTCACGTAATGCTCTAAAGACGTCGCCATCTTGTACTGATGCCGCTTATGACCAAGAAAGAAACATCAAATCGAATATTAATTTTATAAAAATGTTATATAGAGTTATTGAATTTGTAAACTCATTAATTTCTGTCATCGGTTTATAATAAACACACTACAAGTAAAAGTTTAAAAGGTATTAACGTATGTTGTAATGAGTTTAAGCGGCATTGCTTATATTACATGGGTTACTTCCCCTGTTCTTGCTGCAAAAGTTTCAAACTGAAAGTTTCTTGTCAACTACCTTTTCAGCGAACTTTTGTTATAATCATGGCTCAGTGGAGAAAAGAAACTTTACGTGTACTGGTTGATATGGACATGGTTTTGTGCGATTTTGAACATCATTTGTTAGCTGAGTTTCGAAGCAAATACCCTAATCTTCCATATATACCTCTCAGTAAAAGGAGAGGATTCTACGCGAAAGATCAATATGATAAAACTTTTGGATCCAATTCTGGTGTTAGTTCATTTTTCATAATTTAGCGTCCACTTAAAATACATGGACAGTGTTTTTTTTTTTTGAATATGAGAATATTAAATGTTGAATTAAGAATCGACATCATAGCACTCGGGACACTCTCATAAGCGCTGTGTCCCCATCTTCAGCAGCAAGCAGAGTTCCAAATCCTGTGGTACCTGTAACTGTCTGTACATCTGTCTCATCTTTTCCTTAAGTGTTGAGCTTCGGCCAGATCCCCTAGTAACTCCTCGCAGCGCCATCTCCTCAGACTGTAATGGTCTATTTGTGTCTCCGCACTGTTCACTCACCCCCAAAAGGCCCTTTAAACATCTAACTTGTCATACATCAGTTCACCACCAGATAGTTTAGAACCGGCCAGTCTATCTGCCTGTTCGTTTCCCAACACACTGGCATAACCTGGAAAAAATATCAAAATGCATAAGTGGACGAGTAATCAGAACTTTCTGCCAGAGTTTACAACCAGTGAATATGAAGAAGACAAGAAATGTCTAGAAAATCTTGTAAGGCATGATCCTACACTTCTTTTTCTTTTCTTTGTGTTCACTGGCCCTAAGTCTGGCAGAAAGTTCTGGTTGTTCATCCACCTCTGGACTTTAGACTTTCCAGAACCTGAGTGTTACTTTCACATCCGTTATACAGATCTGATTTATTTGTTTGCAGACTGTTGATTCCTTGTCTCTCAGGCAGATGCCCTCCAACTTCACAAAAAGCTTCCAATTAGTTGACTCTTACGACATGCTTATTAGGGCTGTAGTGGGTCTGTTCTTGCTTTCCCCCACAATGGGACCCCGGGACCCCCACAGGAGGACCCTACACAAATAGCAGACTCACTAGTTTTTGTTTATGAATTACCTGTAGTAAAATAACACATTGTTTTTACTTTCAACTCCTGCTCAGGACAAAATCATGAAGATCTATAGAGATGCTGGCTTTTTCACGAATTTGCCAGAAATTCCAAACGCTGTAAAAGCTGTAAAAGAAATGAATGACATGAATTTGTATGTATGCTTTTATTTCTTCTTCTTTCTCTTGTTCTTTTTAGGATTTAATTACATTATGCCTATGTAAAGTATGGGTGCAGTATTTGCACTTTTTAGCTAACACATCCAACTCTTTCCGGTATTTATAATCTGGTTTAATCTTGGTCAATACTTGTTTTATATCTCCTTGTTACGTTGAATTTTTAACATCTCAGAACGTTGCTATAACACTGTAAACTAATGAGTTGCATAACAAATTTTACATATATATAGATAATATAGAGTATACAACATAAACTAACATTTTACGTTTAGAAATTGAAGAGTATACAACATAAGCTAACATTTTATGTATAGAAAATATATAGAGTATACAACATAAGCTAACATTTTACATATAGAAAATATAGTGTACAACATAAAGTAACATTTTACATTATAAGATCGAGTATCCAACATAAACTAACATTTTACGTATAGAAAATATAGTTTTTCAACATAAGCTAACATTTTGCATATAGAAAATATTGAGTATACAACATATTCTTAACATTTTATGTATAGAAAATATAGAGTGCAACATAAACTAACATTTTACGTATAAAAGATATAGATGCACATCATAAGCTAACATTTTACGTATTGTTTGTTTGTTTTAGTATCCAGAAGCCATGAGTTGTTAACCCTTAGGCTCGGTATTATGGATATCGCAACCTTTCGGCCTTGATTCCATTGTAAATACCGTAAATCTGGGAGAAAATGTGGCTTTTCTGCCTACCCCCGGGATTGAACCCGGACCACAAGGAGTACGTCACCCGGTCTCCGCGAAATCCGGTTTAGCCAATTCCGCTAGAGAGCCGGGTAACATTTTACGTATAGAAAATATGGAGTGTACAGCATAAAGTAACATTTTACGTATAGAAAATATAGAGTGTACAACATAAAGTAACATTTTACGTATAGAAAATATAGAGTGTACAACATAAAGTAACATTTTACGTATAGAAAATATAGTGTACAACATAAACTAACATTTTACAAATAGAAAATATAGAGTATACAACAACAACACCTGGGTCTGGTTGACTCATTAGACTCAGAGAAAAGGCAAGACTAACATATAATCAGATTATGACAGATACCATTAGTATTGGAACTCTTTGTTGGTTGCTAAAGATGGGGATGGAGCGCATATTGTGATGTCAGTTCTTGATTCAACTAAGCTCAAGAGTATACAACATAAGTTAACATTTCATGTATAGAAGATATAGAGTGTACAACATAAACTAACATTTTAGGTTTTAAAATACAGAGCATGCATCATAAATTAATATTTTTCATGTATGTAGGAAATATAGAGTCTGCAACATAAACTAACATTTAAGTTTTTAAAATATAGAGCATGCAACATAAATTAATATTTTACATGTGTGTAGGAAATATAGAGTCTGCAACATAAACTAACATTTAAGTTTTTAAAATATAGAGCATGCAACATAAATTAATATTTTACATGTGTGTAGGAAATATAGAGTCTGCAACATAAACTAACATTTAAGTTTTTAAAATATAGAGCATGCAACATAGATTAATATTTTACATGTGTGTAGGAAATATAGAGTCTGCAACATAAACTAACATTTAAGTTTTTAAAATATAGAGCATGCAACATAGATTAATATTTTACATGTATGTAGGAAATATAGAGTCTGCAACATAAACTAACATTTAAGTTTTTAAATATAGAGCATGCAACATAGATTAATATTTTACATGTGTGTAGGAAATATAGAGTCTGCAACATAAACTAACATTTAAGTTTTTAAAATATAGAGCATGCAACATAGATTAATATTTTACATGTGTGTAGGAAATATAGAGTCTGCAACATAAACTAACATTTAAGTTTTTAAAATATAGAGCATGCAACATAGATTAATATTTTACATGTATGTAGGAAATATAGAGTCTGCAACATAAACTAACATTTAAGTTTTTAAAATATAGAGCATGCAACATAGATTAATATTTTACATGTATGTAGGAAATATAGAGTCTGCAACATAAACTAACATTTAAGTTTTTAAAATATAGAGCATGCAACATAGATTAATATTTTACATGTATGTAGGAAATATAGAGTCTGCAACATAAACTAACATTTAAGTTTTTAAAATATAGAGCATGCAACATAGATTAATATTTTACATGTATGTAGGAAATATAGAGTCTGCAACATAAACTAACATTTAAGTTTTTAAAATATAGAGCATGCAACATAGATTAATATTTTACATGTATGTAGGAAATATAGAGTCTGCAACATAAACTAACATTTTATGTATAGAAAACTTTGTACACCAGCACACAACACATTTTACATAGATTAAATGCTGAACAGTCAAAATCGTTTTTGTGTTTGTAATTTTTCAGGGTTGATGTTTATATCTGCTCCAGTCCAATGTTTTCATGTAATACATGCTTGACTGAAAAGGTGAGTGTAGAAGGATAACTTAAACTTGATAGTTTAATCAATGCAATAATTTTTCTTTTTCCTCCTCCCATCTTCTTCTTCTGTGACATCTTCTAATTCCTCTATCTTCTTCTCTTTTTAACCATCTTCTTTTTCATCCTCCTCGTATTCCTAATCTTTTTCATCCTCCTTGTATTCCGAATCTTTTTCATCCTCCTTGTATTCCTAATCTTTTTCATCCTCCTTGTATTCCTAATCTACCTAATCTTTTTCATCCTCCTTGTACACCTAATCTACCTAATCTTTTTCATCCTCCTTGTATTCCTAATATTTTTCATCCTCCTTGTATTCCTAATCTTTTTCATCCTCCTTGTATTCCTAATCCTTTTCACCCTTCTTGTATTCCTAATCTTGTTCATCCTCCTTGCATTCCTAATCTATTTCATCCTCCTTGTATTCCTAATCTTTTTCATCCTCCTTGTATTCCTAATCTTTTTCATCCTCCTTGTATTCCTAATCTTTTTCATCCTCCTTGTATTCCTAATCTTTTTCATCCTCCTTGTATTCCTAATCTTTTTCATCCTCCTCGTATTCCTAATCTTTTTCATCCTCCTTGTATACCTAATCTTTTTCATCCACCTTGTATACCTAATCTACCTAATCTTTTTCATCCTCCTTGTATACCTAATATACCTAATCTTTTTCATCCTCCTTGAATACCTTATCTTCTTCATCCTCCTCCTCTTCTTCTTCAACCACTGCTGCTTCTTCTTATCATGGTTATCACTGTCTTATACCTTATCATCCTCCTCCTTGAATACCTTATCTTTTTCATCCTCCTCTTCTTCTTCTTCAACCACTGCTGCTTCTTCTTATCATGGTTATCACTGTCTTATACCTTATCATCCTCCTCCTTGAATACCTTATCTTTTCATCCTCCTCCTCTTCTTCTTCAACAACTGTTGCTTCTTCTTATCATGGTTATCACTGTTATATACATCATCATCCTCCTCCTCATATACTTTATCTTCTTCATCCTCCTCCTCTTCTTCTTTATTGTCCTCCTCCTCCTCAACCACTGTTGCCTTTTCTTATCATGGTTGCCATTGTATTTTTTTCATAGATCCATGAGGGTCATAACCCAATTTAGTCTCTTCTTCTGCTCCTTGTTCACTCGCTGTAAACTCAGTTCTGGTTGTTTGTCCATTTCTGTAATTTGATCTTGTTTGAGAACTAGAATTTTTCATCCACACAAACATTTTACAAATCTGGCTTATTTGTACACCGACTGTGGTTCCTCACTTCTCAAGCAGACACACTCTGACTTCAGAGGAAACTTCCCTAATTAGTCGCTTTAAACCACCTGATTTTTAGGGTCTACTCCTTTGTATTTTCATTCCTTCTAAAAATGGGGTCCTGAAATGGACAGAGCTAGAGTATTTTGTACTCTATGTGATGCTTTCAGTGGGCAAAGAGCTACTCTGCGATGATAAGCTGGGTCATAAAGGAAATGAAATCAGTTCTCTGTTCTTTAGACACCTATATTTTTAAAATGTTGGATTTTGCAGATAAAGTTATGTGTAGGATAGGGTCAGTCTGTGCTAACCCTCCTTAATAAGTACCCTGTTTTTTGTGTGGGTAGGGCATAGTCCTTTTTTTTTTTTTAAATTTCTATTATGAGCCTCTGATAACATATTTCTTCTTTGCATTCACCGGCTGCAAACTCTGGCAGAAAGTTCTGGTTCTTATTTCACTTGTTCTAGAATCTGAGTTTTGCATGCACATCCATTTGATAGATCTGGCTTATGTGTATGCAGACTGTTCAGTCTTCACCTCCCAGGCAGATGCTTATGACTTTGAAGGAAACTTCGGTGCTTTATTAATATCCTACACAGGACAGTCCGACCTTTTAGAGGGTGGTAAGACTGAGTTTCCCAGCTTTCTGATGCTTTTAACGACTCCAGAAAATCTAGAACTGGTCCTAACCCCAACCCACCTATGTTCCACAAGAGAGTGCAGTCTAGGTCCCACGAGTGCATGCAGCCTATCTACCACCCCCTGAAATATTTGACTGTCCTGAGACCTGTGGATTTCCCGTTTGGGGTAGAATATTAATAAAGCACCGAAACTTCCCTAGTTATTGGACTTCCACAACACACTTGTTAGGGGGCAGTGTATTTGTTCCCCCCCCCCTCTTTTTCCACAATGGGGCCCCAGAACCCTTTGTTAAAAATGATTAAATTTAAAGCTAGTTTTTTATAAGATTTGTTAGTTTGATTGAAACATTCTTTATGAATCTTTTGTGGTATGACTGAAACCGGGAGGGGAGGGGAATCTGTGTGGTCTTGAGGCATGGTGTCTTCCTCGAGTGCTAGAGATGCCGGGTTTAATCCCTGTGAAGGGCTGGAAGTTTTTCATGTGGACTTGGCCTTCTAGCAATTCCCCTTGGTCTCTGGGTAGTGAGATCAGACGCCCGTGTGCATTGTTGTGCACGTAAAAAATCCCTTGGCAGTTGGAAATCGAAAAGAGTAGCCTAACGGCTAAAAATCTACCCAAAGTATTTCAGGTACCTCGCCAACACTACAAAGCTTGTGCACTGTGCTGGGCTTCTTCGGACTCAGACTTGAGTTAGAAGAAGAACGGACCCCCTCCCACCCCTTTTCATCAAGCTTTCCATTAACTTCTAGAGTCCCAAGGAACGCATCATACGTTCATAGGTTCTTACCTAGAGGCCCAATGAAGGCATGATCCGCCGATTTTACGTCTCTTCTGACTATCACCTGGGCCTCTGATGCTAAACACCCTGGGTCTCAAAGAGTTAAAGGCTTTATCCTTGTCTTTTTCTTCTTCATCCTTCTCTTCATTATCATCTTCTTCTTCATCCTTTTTTATGTCTTTTTTTCATTATCATCCTCCTCCTCTTCTTCATCCTTCCATTGGGGGAAGGGGGGGGGGGAGAGAGTGCGTGCGCGCACCCCCCGTTCCCATTTTCCATCAAGCTTGTCGTTATTAAATTAATTTGGAGTTTGCTGAAATTGGCCAAAATGTGCAGACATCAAATCCCAGCTGTAAACAACATCATGCCAACCACCCCTTTAAGGATAAACACAGAAGAAGAAGAAAAAGAACTCTTTAGAAAGCAGTGGCAAACTGTGGACGTAAAATATAACCACCCCTTTAAGGATAAACACAGAAGAAGAAGAAAAAGAACTCTTTAGAAAGCAGTAGCAAACTGTGGACGTAAAATATAACCACCCCTTTAAGGATAAACACAGAAGAAGAAGAAAAAGAACTCTTTAGAAAGCAGTGGCAAACTGTGGACGTAAAATATAACCACCCCTTTAAGGATAAACACAGAAGAAGAAGAAAAAGAACTCTTTAGAAAGCAGTGGCAAACTTTGGACGTAAAATATAACCACCCCTTTAAGGATAAACACAGAAGAAGAAGAAAAAGAACTCTTTAGAAAGCAGTGGCAAACTGTGGACGTAAAGTATAACCACCCCTTTAATTATAAACACAGAAGAAGAAGAAAAAGAACTCTTTAGAAAGCAGTGGCAAACTGGACGTAAAATATAACCACCCCTTTAAGGATAAACACAGAAGAAGAAGAAAAAGAACTCTTTAGAAAGCAGTGGCAAACTGTGGACGTAAAATATAACCACCCCTTTAAGGATAAACACAGAAGAAGAAGAAAAAGAACTCTAGAAAGCAGTGGCAAACTGTGGACGTAAAATATAACCACCCCTTTAAGGATAAACACAGAAGAAGAAGAAAAAGAACTCTTTAGAAAGCAGTGGCAAACTGGACGTAAAATATAACCACCCCTTTAAGGATAAACACAGAAGAAGAAGAAAAAGAACTCTTTAGAAAGCAGTGGCAAACTGTGGACGTAAAATATAACCACCCCTTTAAGGATAAACACAGAAGAAGAAGAAAAAGAACTCTAGAAAGCAGTGGCAAACTGGACGTAAAATATAACCACCCCTTTAAGGATAAACACAGAAGAAGAAAAAGAACTCTTTAGAAAGCAGTGGCAAACTGTGGACATAAAATATAACCACCCCTTTAAGGATAAACACAGAAGAAGAAGAAAAAGAACTCTTTAGAAAGCAGTGGCAAACTGTGGACGTAAAATATAACCACCCCTTTAAGGATAAACACAGAAGAAGAAGAAAAAGAACTCTTTAGAAAGCAGTGGCAAACTGTGGACGTAAAGTATAACCACCCCTTTAATTATAAACACAGAAGAAGAAGAAAAAGAACTCTTTAGAAAGCAGTGGCAAACTGGACGTAAAATATAACCACCCCTTTAATTATAAACACAGAAGAAGAAGAAAAAGAACTCTTTAGAAAGCAGTGGCAAACTGTGGACGTAAAATATAACCACCCCTTTAAGGATAAACACAGACGAAGAAGAAAAAGAACTCTAGAAAGCAGTGGCAAACTGTGGACGTAAAATATAACCACCCCTTTAATTATAAACACAGAAGAAGAAGAAAAAGAACTCTTTAGAAAGCAGTGGCAAACTGTGGACGTAAAATATAACCACCCCTTTAAGGATAAACACAGAAGAAGAAGAAAAAGAACTCTAGAAAGCAGTGGCAAACTGTGGACGTAAAATATAACCACAGACACCAGCAAATTCTCGGGTGGATTTGTGATGTCCTGCAAAAGATACAAAGCTAATGAATCTCACACAAAATTATCCGCAGGCTAACTGGATAGAAAATTACCTGGGCCACAGGTGGGTGGAAAAGCTGATACTGATTAAAGACAAAACGCTGATAAATGCAGACGTTTTGATTGATGATAGACCAGAAATCACAGGTGATGTATGTTTTAACCTGAACCTTGTCATGATTGATTGTTTGATTGATTAGCTAGAATTGATATCGGTGATTCCCCGTGTGGATTCCTTGACCCCATTGTGAGCAGAAGAAGAGTAGACCCACTGCCTCTCCAACAAATGTCTTGTAGGAGTCGAATAATTGGGCACATCCTTCAAAGCAGAGTACATCTGCCTGAGAGGCAAGGAACTAAGAGTCTGCATACAGATAAGCCAGATTGGTGAAACAGATGTGCACGCAATACTGAGGTTCTGAAACCAGACTTATAGCTTGGTCGTGGGCAAACACCAAGAACAGGGTCATTCAACTGAGTTCACTGAGGTGCCAGACTTAAGGAAATGGAGATCGTTGTGGACCAGAAGACCAAGCCCAGGCCAAAAAAAAAGAGAACATTAATGCAATACAGTTGGCAGGTAATCGGCGGGCCATTTGCTAGGCCTCTTCGGGCCACATTTGGCCCGCCAGTTGAATAACCCTGACCTAGAACTTTCCACTAAAGTTTACAGCTGGTGAACGCCAATAAGAAAGAAGAAATCATTGATAACCATTGGGACATGCTTGCTTTATATCTCAAAGAATTTTCTGTATGGGTTCTAGAAACCCATGGCGGGTGTGAAATATTAGACCCATTGCTTCCCTGACAAGTGTGTCGTCAGATTTAATTAGGGATTTCCTTGGAAGCATCTGCCTGAGAGGCAAGGAATCAATAGTCTGCATACAAATGAGCCAGATCTGTAAAACAGATCTGCACGCAAAACTCAGGTTCTGGATCAAGACCAAAGTACAGGAGTGGAACAAACCAGAACATTCCATCAGAGCTTACAGCCGGTAAACGCTAATAAAGAAGATTGATTTATTGATTGAAATTCTCGAATTCGTATCACAGATTAACCATGGGGACAAACTTGCTTTTTCCCTAACAGCAGACATGACAAAAACTGACAGGTATTTTCACTTTAAATAAAAAAGAACTTTCCACTACTGTATGGAGCTGAAATCTGGAGGGCATGAATCAGTTAATCAGCATGTCCTTTTCAAAATGTTGCTGTCTTCACAACACATCTGAAAGTCTTTTCTTCTCCAATTCTCCAGCCCAGTGTGCTTTCATAGCCGATAAATCCTCAGTTTCCTGTATCCACATTGCTGGAGGTTGGCCTCTGTCTTGTTTTGTGGAAACTGCGCCCTCCATCACCATTCTCTCCAGACCACCATGGGGCCTAATATCTCAGCTTTCTGGAGAGGATGCTGTTAACAAGCCACTACCTCTTGATACCCAGGTCATTCACACTAAATAATAAACTATCAATGGAAATGGTCATTAGTTGGTTCCTATGCATAAAAAGGACGAATTGTATAATATGACAGAATCACTAATGTATGGCTATGTACAATTAACACCTCCTGCGAAATGAGACAGACTGTAGGAACAACAACATGCAGCAAATTCACTGAGAAACAGAAGACCAAATGGTTTGGTCATCTAGTAAGAATGCTGACAGAACAACTACCAATGCAGGTGCTACATATAAAGAGATCTGAAGTGAAAGAGGCTGCCCTAGGAGAATATGGATTGATGACATTAAAAAGCTTTTACATCGATATGGAATGACAATAGCCAATGCTGCCCATCAAACAAAAGATCACAAACTATGGAACTAACTAGGGATGTTTCCTTGGAAGTAGTGCCTCTACTTGAATGGTAAGGAACCAAGAGTCAGTGTACAACGGATGTGCACACAAAATTTAAGTTCTGGAACAAGACCAGAGGCCAGAAGTGGACGAACAAGAAGAAATTTCAGTCAGAATTTATAGCCGGTGAACGCCAGGAAGAAGAAGAGGAGAAGAAGGAAAAAAAAAAGAAGAAGAAGAAGACACACACACATAGTGGATAAAAAGCCTTGTATTTCTTATCACAGGTGCCAACAAAGCGCCGCACTGGGAGCATGTGGTGTTCACAGCCTGCCATAACAGCTTTTCAGAAATTGGACAGAAGCGAAGACTAAGTGGGTGGACAGATGGCAGTTGGAGGGAACTGATATCAACATTTCTAAAACAGTTGCAAATTAACAATGTAGAAAGTTAATGCTGAGATTGTTTACTGAATGATGAGACTGAACCGTGCATGCTGAGATTGTTTAGGTAATGCTGTAATTGTTTAGTTTGTTCCGTTAATGCTGAGAATGTTCCGTTAATGCTGAGATTGTTCCGTTAATGCTGAGAATGTTCCGTTAATGCTGAGATTGTTCCGTTAATGCTGAGAATGTTCCGTTAATGCTGAGATTGTTCCGTTAATGCTGAGAATGTTCAGTTAATGCTGAGATTGTTCCTTTAATGCTGGGATTGTTCAGCTAATGCTGAAATTTAGCTAATGCTGAAATTGTTTAGTTAATGCTGAGATTGTTCAGTTAATGCTGAGATTTGTTCAGTTAATGCTGAGATTGTTCAGTTAATGCTGAGATTTGTTCAGTTAATGCTGAGAATGTTCAGTTAATGCTGAGAATGTTCAGTTAATGCTGAGATTGTTCAGTTAATGCTGAGATTGTTCAGTTAATGCTGAGATTGTTCAGTTAATGCTGAGAATGTTCAGTTAATGCTGAGATTGTTCAGTTAATGCTGAGAATGTTCAGTTAATGCTGAGATTTGTTCAGTTAATGCTGAGAATGTTCAGTTAATGCTGAGATTGTTCAGTTAATGCTGAGAATGTTCAGTTAATGCTGAGAATGTTCAGTTAATGCTGAGATTTGTTCAGTTAATGCTGAGATTGTTCAGTTAATGCTGAGATTTGTTCAGTTAATGCTGAGAATGTTCAGTTAATGCTGAGAATGTTCAGTTAATGCTGAGATTTGTTCAGTTAATGCTGAAATTGTTCAGTTAATGCTGAAATTGTTCAGTTAATGCTGAGAATGTTCAGTTAATGCTGAAATTGTTCAGTTAATGCTGAAATTGTTCAGTTAATGCTGAGATTTGTTCAGTTAATGCTGAGATTGTTCAGTTAATGCTGAGAATGTTCAGTTAGTTCCGAGATAGTTCAGTTAATGCTGCTAATGTTCAGTTAATGCTGAGATTGATCAATTAATGCTGAGATTGTTCACTTGATGCTTTAATTGTTTAGTTAATGCTGTGATTGTTCAGTTAATGCTGAGATTGTTCAGTTAATGCTTAGAATTTATAGTTAATGCTGAGAATGTTTAGTTAATGCTGAGATTGTTTAGTTAATGCTGAGATTGTTTAGTTAATGCTGAGATTGTTCAGTTAATGCTGAGATTGTTCAGTTAATGCTGAAATTGTTCAGTTAATGCTGAAATTGTTCAGTTAATGCTGAGATTTGTTCAGTTAATGCTGAGATTGTTCAGTTAATGCTGAGAATGTTCAGTTAGTTCCGAGATAGTTCAGTTAATGCTGCTAATGTTCAGTTAATGCTGAGATTGATCAATTAATGCTGAGATTGTTCACTTGATGCTTTAATTGTTTAGTTAATGCTGTGATTGTTCAGTTAATGCTGAGATTGTTCAGTTAATGCTTAGAATTTATAGTTAATGCTGAGAATGTTTAGTTAATGCTGAGATTGTTTAGTTAATGCTGAGATTGTTTAGTTAATGCTGAGATTGTTCAAGTAGTGCTGAGAATGTTCAGTGAATGCTGAGAATGTTTAGTTAATCTGAAATAGATTAGCTAATGCTGTAATCGTTTAGGTAATGCTTTAATTGTTCAGTTAATGCTGAGATTGTTCAGTTAATGCTGAGATTGTTCAGTTAATGCTGAGATTGTTCAGTTAATGCTGAGATGTTCAGTTAATGCTGAGATTGTTCAGTTAATGCTGAGATTGTTCAGTTAATGCTGAGATTGTTCAGTTAATGCTGAGATTGTTCAGTTAATGTTGAGATTGTTCAGGTAGTGCTGAGATTGTTCAGGTAGTGCTGAAAATGTTTACTTAATCTGAAATAGATTAGCTAATGCTGTAATCGTTTAGGTAATGCTTTAATTGTTCAGTTAATGCTGTAATTGTTCAGTTAATGCTGAAATTGTTCAGTTAATGCTTTAATTGTTCAGGTAATGCTTAGAATGTACAGTTAATGCTGAGAATGTTCAGTTAATGCTGTAATTGTTTAGTTAATGCTGAGATTGTTCAGTTAATGCTGAGAATGTACAATAAATTCTGTTTGTCAAGTACATGCTGAAATAGTTCAAAAAATTCCCCGTGTGGGTTCCTGGGACCTTTTATAGGGAAAACAAGAATAGACCCACTGCCTACCCAAAAACAACAAAAATAAATACAAAATAACAAGAAAATTGGTTAATTATAGTTAATGAAGAATTATTGGAGTTTGTTTCGAGGAGTAATAGTAAGGATAACTTTGAAATGTGTGAGTTATATGAGCTGGGCTATCTTCGCGGCACGCCGTCGGACACGTGTACATCTAGCCGTGAGCAAGACTGACCATATGACCCAGCTATCTACATTGACTGGATTTGAAATGAATCACCAATAATCAAAATGAAGATATGGTCACGTACTGACGTGATAATTAATACTAATGTTTCTAATATACTATACAACTGACAAAACTGTGTCTGTCTATCAAAGTGTACAATACTAGTCCTATTTTCGGTACAAATTTACATATAAATTTCTAGCGTGGTTGGTATCACGCTTGCCTTGCAATCGAAGGGTACGCGTTCAATTCCTGCTTGCCGTATTTTTTAAAAATTATTATTATAATTTTTAATGTAAATTCTAAATTTAAGCTCTTAGCTCTTTCTGCAACAGATCACAGAAGTATTAATTAATTAAACATCACGTCACGTGCATTTAGATGTGTTACACGTAATCCTGTTGCTTTGTGAAGCATGGTTGGTATACTGTTCATTTGTGTGGAAAAACACTTGTTGCCCAATTTCACTTAATGTTAGTAAGAGAAAGTCTACAGAAATATTGTAAGGAAAAGAGAACAAATGGAGGAGGACAAAAAAGTGAAGATCTGCCACTTCGTTTAGTACAAAGGCATTTCTCTTCAATAATAGTCCGTAACATCACAGAAGAAATTCCCAACAAGAAAGTGTCTGGTATGCGCAGAAAGCAAAAAATAACGGGAAACCAGATACGTGTGCAAGGATTGGGATTTGGCATTGTGTGTCGCACCTTGTTTTGAAATATTTCACACAAAAAGATAATAATAATAAAAAACATGTATTTGCTTTGTAAGTTTGTAGTATTTCTTTTTGTTAATGAGTTTTTATGGCGTAGCCCAAGCGCGTCCGACTTGTCAGTGCAAAGGTCAACCATGCGCTTCAAAAAAGTTTTTATTTTAGGTGTACAATTTTTACCCCGCGCCGCAAGAGCGTCTTCTGCTTTTGGAGGCGAGAAAGGTATTCAGCACAGGAGGAAAGATTAGCTCTCGCCTGGCTCAGCACAGTGGTTACGTTGGAATGCGTTGGGCGCAGCAGCAAAAGGGTTAACAGCAATCGCTTCTATATATATATATATATATATATATAGATTGGCTAGGTCTGCACAACTGGGTGGTGAACTGATGCATGACGGGGCAGATGTGGTCAGAGCCCTTTGGGAACCAGTAACAGAATCAGTAGAGAAACAAGATTATTATGGCCTGGAGAGAATGAGGCACTTGGATGTGACCAGGGGGTCTGGCCGGCTCACTACACTCAGAGGAAAGGCAGGACAGACATGTAACCAGATTGTGACCGGTACCATCAGTATTGGAACTCTGCGCTGGCTGCTGAAGATGAGGACGGAGCACACATGGGAATGCCCTGAGTGCTGTGATGTCAATGTTTGACTCAACTCAACATGTGCAGATTGTTAATGCTTTGATGTGCAAGTTTCTGGCTAGGGAACAACTCTCCAGACATCGAGTGGTTAGAGAACAATTCGACATCAACATACCTCAACCCATTCCACTCAGCAGACACACACACAACACAAAATTGGTTCACAAAATATTTATTAACAAACAAAACAGCAGACACTAGAAAGTCTACTATCTTACATAAAGCGGTCAGGGCTGACACATATTAGTTTTATATTTGTGCCAGGCCCGCAATGAAATGAGCAATCTGATAGACTTGTAGGTGAAGCTACTGGGGACGACGGATGAGCCATTAACCAGGCAGTTATTTTGAATGCTCTCTTTTAGACGTTTGAAAGAATCAAATGGCGACTGTGAATCTGCAACTACGACCAGACTGCAAGAACAACATGTTAAAAGGGGTGTGGCCAGACAAGAGCACTTTGCGGAAAGCCAAAGAAGAATAAGAAACCAACACAGAACTAAGGAGGGGATCTGAGCACTTATGGACTGAATGGTTGATGTGCAATGAGGATAATCTGTCTACTATCTATCTAACCAACAGTTAACATGAATAGTTTATGAGACAATCCAGAAATAATTTATTGACTGTACACCATGTTTTATTTTATACCAATAATTAATTTAAAATGCTGTGTTCTGATTCTTCGAGATGGGTGAAGCAGTGAGCCTCCGGGACCCACTGTGGGTACTGGGGTCCCATTTTGCAGGGAGAAGAAAGAATAGGCCCACCGCACCCTGACAAGTAAAGGGCCCTTTTTCAAGCCTTCAGGCATGTAGGGCTAGACCTATATTTTATAGACCAATCGGCACGCAGCAGGTGATGTAGTCAACATCATGATGGCCATCTTTACTTCCCAGGACCTGCAGGTACCTACGTGAAGCTGCCTCAGTCTTGGAGCCAAGGTCATTTTTAAAAAATCCTGCTCTGTCAAGACCCGAACTCATGAGCTTTGGATCCGCAGGCGAGCATCTAGCTACTACAACATGGCAGCTGCTGCACTCTAATCAAGTTTAGTTAGTTGCGTATCCTTTACAGGACATTGCTGAACCAACCCAACATGTTTTTGGGGAGCTGTTGTGTTTTTACTAGATTTTTTTTTAACGTTCAGTAGTTTGCCATTGCTTTCTAAATGGTCAGCTCTCAATACCACTGTCAAAACCAACGCAAGATGGTCTGCTGCCAAATCAACTGTAGCTGGGATCGGGCCCGGCACTAAAAACGGTGTTTTCAACGCCTCATCACAAACCCCGACGCCCTAATAAGCAGCCTGTAAAAGGGCTTCTAATTAAGGGTTTGTTGTAATTGAAAGTGTTGGGTCAAAATGTGCGGATATCGCAGCCTAGATGTCATATTTGAAAAAAAAAAAAAAAAAAAAGCATACCAACAGCCCTTTTAACTCTTTCGCCAATGTGAATACTTTAAAAAAAAAAAAAAGGGGGCCATGAACCTGTGGAATTCCAAGACAAAACAAAACAATAATTTAAAAAAACCCGGTTATAAAGATCACTAAACAATTTTTGACAAATTTATTCATCTAAATTTTGCTTTTAAATTTTAAAATGTGTAAAGATTTGCAAAAGGGGTAATCATTAAACACAAACAGAGTGAAGCATTAAATGGAATACATTCCCCTAGGGACTAAAAAAAGAAGCCAGTGTGTGACCCCCATCAATAAACTTCCTGGACAATTTGACATAAACCTGACTTTTTAAAAAACCATTGTGGTCATAAAAGAGATATATATATATATATCTGCAAACACTTGTCATCACTAAGGCTTACTGGACAATTTGACATAAACCTGACTTTTTAAAAAACCATTGTGGTCATAAAAGAGAGATATATATATATCTGCAAACACTTGTCATCACTAAGGCTTACTGGACAATTTGACATCACTCTGATTTAAAAAAACCCATTGTGGTCATAAATGATATATATATATATATATATATATATATCTGCAAACACTTGGTGTCACCAACTGGAAAGAGAAGGCCAACCAGAGAGATGAGTGGAGGTGGGTGATATCTATATATACACACACACATTTATATATATATATATTACTGATTTCTCTCAAAATATTCAGTGCATGGTGAATTACAAATAATTTAAAAAAAAAAACATTTTTTAAACGATTCTAGAAATTTCAAGTCATTGTTCTAAATATAATGTTAGGATTGCAATACATCATGACTGAGCTTGAATTAATGTTGGTTCTCAGGTTGACCAAGCCTAAAATGTAATGTCCGTGGACGTAAAGGCGGCCGGCATGATGCTGACTACATCAGCCATTGGTTTATTAAAATATAGGTTAGCACCATATGCTCACTGCTCGAGAGCAAAGGTTTCAGGAGGGTTTTCTAACTTAAAACAATAAAAATAAAAAGATTGATTCTGAAGAAGCACAAAGAAAAGAGCCACTGAATGGAATAAAACAGGCATCTGAGATATTCTGGCCACACTTATCATCAGATGCCTTGCCGACTGGCTTGGGCGATCATGACTCTCCACAATCCCCAACAGCAGGTCTGTTCATGTGCAGACACACCAGGCCACACTGAGAGACCTAAAACTGGAGGTAACAGTTAAAGGCTGGAGAAAGAGGTAGACAATGATATTTATGAGAAGATAAATAGATGAACAGCAGCCTTAGAGACTGTACAACTAGCACAAGACAGTTTTGCAAATCAACTGCAACCCATCATCAAAACTGTGAAGACCTGACAGACAAGAATTTCTAACTGAAAGTCATAGAGATTTTACATTCAAATTTATACTGTTGCACTATGCTAAAGTTACCTGAGTGCTAAATCCTTGTTTTGAGAAAAAATCAAATTTGAACACACAGATTTCTCGAAAAAACTGCATGAAAAATAATGCTTCATTTTGACCTATTTGGAGAAGGAATTCAAATTTCTGCCTCTGGTTTATTGTAAAACAGGCATGTCAGACTGGCGGACTTCTTGCGGCCCTTTGCAAGCACACATAAGAAATATTCTGTAATAATTTTCAACAAATGACTTTGATTAATTGTCTCCCCACCGTGGGGAATCAAAAATAGACCCCCTGCCTCCCCCAACAAGCATGTCGTAGGAGTCGACCAATTGGGGACCCTTTCGAAGTTGGGAGTGCATCTGCTCGAGCAGCCAGGAATAATCATCTGCACACAAATAAGCCAGTAAAACGGATGTACACGCAAAACTCAGGCCCTGGCACAAAGCCAAATGGGCGAACAACCAGGACTTTCTGCCGTAGCTTACAGCTGGTGAACAAAGAAGAAGAAGAATTAAGTGTTGTGTACGGCTTCAGGAAGACACAAATGTGGCCCATAGGGGACCCTCAGTTTGACATGCCTGTTCTGATGTGACAAATAACAGGCCTGATCGCATCTAGATGAAAACTGTGGTTGGGTGACTATTGTAGCGCCAACCATTACTGTACAAACTGAACGCTTCATTGGCTGTCAGCCCTGCTTTGTTGAGATCTTGTTTCTGCTTCTTCTCGGACACGTCTGATGTTTTTACTTTCAAACCTCTGAAGTTCTTGGAAAAACAGCGAAGTCAGAGCCGGGATCATATGGGGAAGGTACCTCAGTGTTTTTGGAGTCACCTATAGAAATCAGAAAGAAAAAAAGTGTATCAATTCTTGCACTGACGTATTCTGTACCTATTGTGACCCACTAGTCCATAATAAGTTGCAAAAGGCAACTATGCGTGAGTTTGCCAAAATCAAATGCGTTTTGCTATAAACCATAAAACGTGCTAACCGCCCTTTTAACCCTGACAAACCGTTGTACCGATTTGTTTAGTAATTTCCGAATCTGCTGTACCTAATTTTCGGTACGTGAAAAAAAAAGCGTCACAAACTAAAAATAACCAACCAATCGTGATCAAACCTCATGGTTCTTCTTCTTCTGCCTTTTTATCCCCTAATGGAGCATAGGCCCTCAACCAACTAACGCCAAGTCGTTCTATCCTTCGCCATTACATGCAGCTCTCCCCATCTTTGTAACTTCATGGTTAGCCATTGCAAATGTCTGACCCAAAGTGTTCAAATTGAATTTGTGTGGTTTAACTTGAAAAAAATTCTGAAAATTCACAATGAAACGAGCAGCGATAAACCAAGCACGTCAGCAGGGAAACGAAGTAGGTCTAGGCTTTACACAGTCCAACAAGTGATCAATACTTTGGTTGATTCAGACTCTGAGAAGTCAGAATTTCATTAAGGACACGTTTCCAGTGGGCCAGTTATAATTCTTATATCTTGTATGCTTCAAAGCAGCAAGCTGCTTAAAAAAATACCAGTTTATTTTACCAGATATATTCAGAGACTTATACAGCTCATCGCCACCCATAAAAGGAACCCTGCCCTCAACAGATGACCCCAACAATCCTTTTCCAGAGATTCCCCAGGAACATCATCTTATCATATCTGTGTTGTGTGCATGGAAAAGCACTCCAGGTACAACAAGCAAATCCTGGAGTGTCTTACAAAGACAATCCATGCAAGAAGGTGAAAAGAAACATCTGGTGCTCACTTGGCTAGAAGTACCTCTGTGTGAAACAAGGCTCATCCTGCTGGGTGGATTGGCATATGAAGCTGGAATATTGGCGCTAAATGAAAGTTAGGCCTATTCTACAATGTCTCTAGGTTCTATCTTATTCTAACCACTTGTCTGCATGTAACTAACACTTTTCTATATCATGCTGGTTCTGTCCTCTTCAATGCTCAGGAGCCCAGGTATAGGGGACAGTTAGGTACAGGGCAGTGGATACCTTCCCACTGTGGAGTTCCCGGAAACGAAAGAGCTGATAGACTAGCTAAGGAAGGTGCAACTGAAGAACAACCTGACATACCAGTCTCTTATCAACAGAAGAAGAGAATGATCAAATCAATCAGAATGCCACCGAAATTGGCACAAGACGATTACCATATTATGGACAGACCAGAGCAAGTCATTATCCTTCGCCTTAGAACAGGGCACAATCGACTTCGCTGCCACATGTACAACAAATTTAAGATTGGCCAATCAGCCATGTGTATTTGTGGACTGGCACCTGAAACAACAGATCACATCCTTCAAGACTGTCCCAGATTCAACGCTTTCAGGCAAAACCTTTGGCCAAAAGAGACACTTGTGGAAGTCAAACTTTACTGGCCGCTTAGTGAATTACAAAAGACAGTGAAATTCATACAAGAGACAGCATTGCAGATATAGATAATTTATTTCATGCGAACGAAAGAAGAAGAAGAAGTAGTTAGGTTCAGGGCCTCAGGTCTGGTAGGGTTAAAGGTGGGAAAAAGCAGAAGCGTTCGCCTGAAATAAGTTGTCTACATCGGCAATTTTGTCTCTCATACAAATTTCACTATCGCTTTTAGTTTATTCAGTGATACATAGAATTTAAGTTCCACCATTGTTCTATCTGGCCAAAAAGTTTGCCTTAATGTGTCAAATTTGGTGCAGTCCTAGGGTACATGTTATGCTGTCTGAGGCAAATTTTCACCTGTGCACATGGCTGATACGCCCATCTTGAATTTCAGGTCATTATCATGTAGCAGGTCTTTTGCAGAACGTCACTGTCATCACAGTCTGCCTGAAAGAAACTCGGTTTCTCGCCAGTTCTCGCGCCTCATATACTCAAGGAGTCACTTATATCCTGTGTTATCTTCGTGTTGGTCGGCCCCCTGCTCCTCCTTCGTCGTATCATGACTTCTGCTATAATTTTGTCCAATCCGTCGTGGCACTTGATATGACCAAAATATTTCAGCTTCCGAGACAGGATGCTGTTTAATTAGCCAATTTCGGGTACATGTGGTATAAAAAAAAAATAAAAATAATGAAAACGGTGACTGACCTGCATGTTATCAAATGCAACACCAACATTCTGGGGTAAATCCACGTCAAACAAAGGCACCATGTAGGTGTATCGCTGACTGAAATGGGTCAGTATTGTATTTTTGGCTTTCATTTTCTTTCCCACATCAATGGCTTCAGAAAATGTGCTGAAAAAATAGAAATCATAAATGGAAATTAACTTTGTTAGTCACCAAAGGTTGTGACCAAATATTTTTTAATGTGAAATTTTTATTGTAAAAAATTATTTTAAAATTCATACTAATAATAATAATAATATAATAAGGAGAATGGGAGTTACCAGAATTTTTAGTATGACTTGTCCAAATGTTAACAAAAAACAAAAAAATCACATAGTGCGATGTTACAGACACAGAGGAGAGAAACTATTCACAAATTCCTTGGGTAGAAAAGTGAAGAAATTGAAAAAAATACCTGATCCATAAAAGTTCTGGTAATCCTACTTTTAAGCATTCACATTAAAATAAATTATTTCTTAAGCATTCTAGTAACAGACATTAAACACCACCACCAACTCTTTACTTCTGCATTTTAATTAATTTTAGTTTGTTTCTCCCGTGTGAGTTCCAGACAGCAGTTGGGGAGGGGGTAAAATAGATTTACATGTGGTAAAAAGCAACTAATGAAGGATTTACTGAATCTGGACATGTTGGGGCGAAAGGCGCAGGTTAAAAAAAAAACCCAGCAAACTCAAGAAGATTGACTTCGTTACTACAAGGTTCTATCCAAAATGGCTCAGTCTCTCTCCACAGAATAGATAGCTGTCTGCCGAAAGTGCTTTACAAAGCCCATAGTTCCAGTGGTGACCCCCAGGGGTTTCAGAAAATAACTCCCTTATGAACCGAATGATGCAACCGAACCCATTACCTCTAGAGTATGAGGCAAGTGGTTTGACCAATTCGCCAAGGCCCCCTCCTCCTCTTCTAGTTGGTGGCTCCAAGTGTTTGTATGTCTGCCCGTACATCCCTCCACTATCTTCTTGGTCTGCTTCCTGCTCTACTTTTAATCAACCCTTCTGTGCATGTGGTTTTTGTCACTGTTACCTTCCATTTTCTCTACACACTTCAATGATCACGTCTATATTAGCCCTTACGATGCCAGTAACTAGAGGTGATTTAAATAGATTATGAATTTCATTGCTGCTTCTCAATCTCCATTCTCTGTTTGCATATGTGACTGGCCCTAACATTTGCCAATCGGATCCTGTTCTCAAAAGTCTGCAAAATGGCTTTGTAAAGCCCTATAATACCACACACCAAATAAATGAATCCCACATTCAACAACTCACAAAACACTTGAATCCCACATTCAACAACTCACAAAACACTTGAATCACACATTCAACAACTCACAAAACACTCGAATCCCACATTCAACAACTCACAAAACACTCGAATCACACATTTAACAACTCACAAAACACTCGAATCACACATTCAACATCTCACAAAGCACTCGAATCACACATTCAACAACTCACAAAACACTCGAATCCCACATTCAACAACTCACAAAACACTCGAATCACACATTCAACAACTCACAAAACACTCGAATCCCACATTCAACAACTCACAAAACACTCGAATCACACATTCAACAACTCACAAAACACTCGAATCCCACATTCAACAACTCACAAAGCACTCGAATCACACATTCAACAACTCACAAAACACTCGAATCCCACATTAAACAACTCACAAAACACTCGAATCACACATTCAACAACTCACAAAACACTCGAATCACACATTCAACAACTCACAAAACACTCGAATCCCACATTCAACAACTCACAAAACACTCGAATCACACATTCAACAACTCACAAAACACTCGAATCCCACATTCAACAACTCACAAAACACTCGAATCACACATTCAACAACTCACAAAACACTCGAATCACACATTCAACAACCCACAAAACACTCGAATCACACATTCAACAACTCACAAAACACTCGAATCACACATTCAACAACTCACAAAACACTCGAATCACACATTCAACAACTCACAAAACACTCGAATCCCACATTCAACAACTCACAAAACACTCGAATCACACATTCAACAACTCACAAAACACTCGAATCCCACATTCAACAACTCACAAAGCACTCGAATCACACATTCAACAACTCACAAAACACTCGAATCCCACATTAAACAACTCACAAAACACTCGAATCACACATTCAACAACTCACAAAACACTCGAATCACACATTCAACAACTCACAAAAACACTCGAATCCCACATTCAACAACTCACAAAACACTCGAATCACACATTCAACAACTCACAAAACACTCGAATCCCACATTCAACAACTCACAAAACACTCGAATCACACATTCAACAACTCACAAAACACTCGAATCACACATTCAACAACCCACAAAACACTCGAATCACACATTCAACAACTCACAAAACACTCGAATCACACATTCAACAACTCACAAAACACTCAAATCACACATTCAACAACTCACAAAACACTCGAATTACACATTCAACAACTCACAAAACACTCGAATCACACTACAACTGACCTGTGTTTGCTTGCTTTAGCATTCTCCAGAAGACTATCCTCGTGTGTGGCCTCATGTATCAGCAGATCACAGTCTTCACCTGTTCCAAATATATTTGTATGTACTGATGTATAAACTAACTGCAAGCTGCCAGAATTTACTGCGGCTGATCTTCTTCTTCATCAGCATTCTTGAGGTTCACTGCTGCAGATATCCCCCGCCTCCATTCATCTCTCTGGCTGGCCTTCTCTTTACAGTTAGTGGCACCAAGTGTTTGCAGGTCTATCAGGACATCATCGCTCCGTCGTCTTCTTGGTCTGCCTAGTGGTATACGACCATTCATCTCTCTCGTGTACACAGTTTTTACTTCTCTGTCATCTGACATTCTTTCAATATGCCCAAACTATTTCAGTCTATTAGCTCTCATGACGCCAGTGATCAGTGGTGATTTTAACAGATTATGAATTTCATTATTGCTTCTCACTCTCCATTCTTTGATGGGTCCAAAGATTCGTTGTAAGACTATTTTCGAAAACCTGTAATAAGGGTTCATCTCTTTTAGTTGTGCTCCAAGTTACAGAGCTTGCAGCAGATCTGTTTTACTAATTTATGAATGGTTTAGTGTCAAGCATTTTGTATGGTATTTATTGACAAAGGGTCAGAATTATAGAGTGGTACAGTTGCTGTGAAAGGCACTGCAAAATGCCTCCATGTAAACCTCTCTCCTCCATGAATGCATGCATTTAAACAATAATTTGTTAAAGTTAAAAGAGTTGAGTTGAGCTAAGTCAAGAATTGACATCACAGCACTCGGGGCATTCCCATCTTCCAATACTGATGGTACCGGTCACAATCTGGTTATATGTCCGTCTTATCTTTCCTCTGAGTGTAGTGAGCCGGCCAGACCCTCTGGTTCCACCCAGGTGCCTCATTCTCTCCAGGCCATAATAATCTTCTTTCCCTACTGATTCCGTTGCTTGTTCCCAAAGGGCCTTGACCACATCTGCCTTGTCATGTATCATTTCACCATCCAGTGGTGTGGATCTAGCCAATCTGTCTGCCTACTCATTTGTTATAAGTGTAAATAACGCTTTTTCAGACATAGAGCAATGAAAACAAGTGAAAATTAAGTTGTATAATATACTAGCTGAACCCAGCCACGCGTTGCTGTGGCATAGTTTGGCTAAATGGAAAAGAAAGAAAATAGAAATGGCCCGTGTCTAATATGGTTACTGTCGCAATCAATGTCTGCCCAGATACAGAGATAGTCTCCAATGCCCCCCTCCCCCCCAAAAAATCCACCTTCTACTCTCTCCCTCATCGAAGGTTCTTGGAAAAGAAAGACAATAGAAATCGCACGTTTCTAATATAGTTAATGTCGCAATCATTGTCTGCACAGATATAGAGATAATCTGGTTTGCTGACTTTAGAACACACAAAATATATTTGTGTGTTTATATTAGTGGTAGTTTAAATGGTATTATTAGGACAGTTAAAAAAAATTGTTATTTGGTTATCACATGCTAAAGCTGTTTGTATTTTTTTTAAGAGACGGAGGTACTGTACTTGTAAATAACCAAGTAGGCCGCAAAAAAAATAAGAATAACGGTAGTAGTGTTAGTAAAATATAAACAATTAAAGAAATGAAAACTTTTAAATCGTGTGTTAAGCTCTTTAGGTTAACAGTTTCAGTCATCACCCCGTCCCCTCCCCCATACACTGACTACTGCTCTCTCCCTCTTCGAAGGATTTGAGTGTCATCACCTGACGATATTTTTTGTAACTGACCTTAACATCCCTGTCCATCCGGACTAAAATGGGGAGCAGGAATTGTAATGAGTAGTAAATGTGGCTAGTGTAATATTTACTACACCATCTTTCAAGTACCAGTGCAACTACCACCACCACAATAACTAAAATAATGTCACTGCTATCTGTTTTACCATCGAAGTAGACAGGGAGTCGTGAGCCAGAAAATTTTTCGCAGCATGGCTAGTGCTGTTGCCACAGACAGGTCAGGTTAGGATGCGTAATTCCGCTCCCCAACAGAAAAACGCCATCACCTTACATGAGAGCACTATGGTGTAACTGCCAAACCACAACTACTGCTACTTTGAGTGGGTAAGGCAGTTACTGTGACTTAAAGCTCTCTCAGTTAACAGTTTATGTTACAACCCCCCCCCCCCCTAATTCACCGACTACTCTTTTCCTCATGGAAGTAGTTGGGAGAAAAAAATAACCAGGTGAAAAGTAACAAAAACAGGAAAAATACACCATAATTACCAAATGAATGCTATGGTAAACAACACAGACTAATTCAAACACACTTAAAACCCCTGTGATCAGATGGTCTTACCTGCAGCAACCAGACTGTCACATGGCCGAGTGTCTCCAGAGTAGACCAGCTTGAACCCGTTAGCATGGGTAAAACTGACTCCAAAGGCATTATTGCAGTGCTCCACTTCAACAGATTTGTACTGAAAGTAATACAAACACACACAACATGAGAACAATTGTGACGAGTTGCCTCCCCATGAAGCGGGGCTTTGTTCTTTGATGCAGTGATGATGAATGTCTAACATAGGGACTGATGAACTTCTCTTTTAAGTTTGTTTTTGTTTTCATTTCATTTCAAGGTGACTGCTGGCACATTTCAGGGTCTGTCTGCGTACTTTTCCAGGTCCTTTGAAGCCCTTGAAATCCCAAGCTGCTGTTCCAGGATTTTGCCAGGTTTCAAGGAATGCCACAAGCCCCAGACAATGCATTATCTATACAAAGGATGAGAAACATAATATCGTACCCATCCACAATGAACTGCAGGTTAGTTTGTAACCACCAAATGCATTAATATAATTGTGTTTTATGGCTGCTTGGAACTTGTCAGGTTTGCTCACGGTGGATTCCCACCCTAGGGAGATTGTATTGGGGGATATTTTCACCCACATTAGGAAGGTTGGGGGGTAGGCCCAAGAATAACCCAAAACACAGAGATATCCAGATACTCGGATTAAACGAGGGTTTTGAGATAGGTGATGACCACGAGTTATCACGTGTAACACGATGACGCGACCAAAGGTCGCCACGTGAAAGTAAAGGACCACCACGTGTTGCCATGTGAAACTAACCCCTGGTATAAGATCAGACTTGGTTCTGATCAAGTTAGTTTGTGTCGACTTGTTGGAGCGAACGGATGGGAGACTGAGCGTACGAATGTCAAGGTGAGATTGCTGTGGTGAAAGGAGAATCAGACGACGACGTGTGAAAGTCAAGATCAGCCACGCCAGTCTGTGTAATGTTCAGAAGATCAACGGGATGCATCAGTGCAGACTCTGGTAAGTGATTGCATGAGGAACCTGCTTGTTGAAGTCTGCGTGATGTGATGTGCGAGAGCTGTTTATTAGGACAACGACTGGACACTGCTGTAAGTTGTAACATGTCAATAAACTGATGTTTCGTACGGCTAAGTCGGTGTCGGTTTGTACCAGTTATGTTAACGTAGTGTGTGATAAGAACATTCACGACACACACATAAACACCCACTAGACAACGAGTGAGATCATTGCAGGTTACATGATGGCCCCCGACTACAGCCAGGGTGGGGCTTAAATGCGTCCTGTACCGAGACGACAAATTTCAACACACCTCTGTGAGATTCAGCTCCTTTTTAACATCCTCAAATGTGGCTGTCTCCATTGTCACCCCATCAGAAAACTCAGACAGCTCCACCTGGTGTCTGACAAACCTGAAAGTAAGAATAAATTCACTAAACACAAAAGTGGAAGAAAAAAAAAATTATAGTAAAAAGCAGGGTCGTTATCAATGAATAACACAAGAAGAAGACGAATCCTAAACAAGTCACCAACTGTCAGTCAGTTAAAGAATTATAATTTCTTCTTCTTCCTCATACTTCTTCTTCTTCACTTCCTCTTTTACCGCTGTAGGTGTCGAGGGAGATATAAGGTTCTGTTTCTGGCTCTTCTGGCCGCCTCGACCATAGGCACATCGTGCTGTTGTAGAGCTTCTCTGATGTAATCCTTCCATCTTGTTCTTGGTCTACCTCTTGCTCTATGACCTTCTTTTCTTTCCATGTATGCTTTGTATGGTATGGTGTCACAAGGCATTCTCTCTAAGTGGGCAAACCATTTCACTTGCTGTTCCTCATACTTACCGTCAGTAAACTCCAACGGAAAGTCCTGGTTATTTGTCCACCTCTGGACTTTTGTCTTGCTTCTGGACTTTGTTGCGTACACACCAGTTGTACTGATTTATCTGTATGCAGACTCTTCCTCATCTCGTCGGCAGTCAAATAACAAGTCAAGTTGGCCAGGCCCCTGTTTCTAAGATGATCATGCACAGATCATCATCACCATCAAGTGCCTTGCCACAGAACTTAGTATCTGGTGTTCTGGATCAATTCCACTGATAATATTCCTTAATTCTCTTGGTCTGCTTCTTTTAAGTGATTTTTCCAGTCATCACAATATTTTCCAGTGCTCCTTTTCTCATCACATGACCACTGTTATATATAATGTTCTACTTTCATTAGCTTTTTCCAGGTAATCGTTGGTTATTCTGGCAGTCCAAGGTATTCGCAACATTGTTCTCAAGAACTAAATCTCAGTCACATGCACAGATATAGACATTTATTGACCAGTTCCAGGCCTGGTTCTCGCATATCACCAGATGTAGCTCAGTATCTGCCCACCTCGAACTATAAATGAAAGCAGGAACATCCAGTGTGGGCCATAAACTGGGATGTCATCTCAAGGTCTCTTAGGTTTCCCCAAAGCTTAGTTGTCAAGTCTACTGGGTGTGGCCACATGTTGCTCCCCCAGGAGAGGACAGTCTTGCAGGACATGTTCTGGAGTCTGTTCAGAAGTAACGAAACACTGTGACCCGGTCGGCTCTGTTTGAGGAATTGAGGAAATCATTTTCATGGTTATAACCTATGTTTGTTTTCAAATCTGTTTTTGATTTTCTCTTAATGAGGCATTACATGGGTTGACAAAATTCTGGAAGACCTAGACTTCGCCGACGACATAGCACTCCTGAGTTCAGAACACACAGACGCCCAAGAAAAAATCAATCGACTCCAGAATTTCTCAGAACAAATTGGACTCCAAATTAACACCGCAAAAACAAAAATTCTAGACCTTACCAACAGTTCAGTTGATATCACGCTGAACAACAACAGCCTTGAAAAAGTCAACAGTTTCACTTATCTAGGGAGCAAGATGTCATCTACAGGAGATACCGCACCAGAAATATCATTTAGAATAGCACTGGCATCTAGTGCCTTCAATAAACAGTCTAACATCTGGAAATCAAAGACACTTAGCAAACACACAAAACTCAAGATCTTCAATTCTTGTGTGATTCCAGTACTAACCTATGGATGCGAGAGTTGGAAATCAACAAAAACTCTAGACACAAAATTAGACAGTTTTGAAAATAAATGCCTTAGAAGAATACTAAATTTCAAATGGTCAGATTTCCGAACCAATACACAAATAAGGCAAGAATCCAGGCAAGAGTATGTGTCTAATTTTATACGAAAACGCCGCTGGAACTATGTCGGCCACGTCCTTAGAATGGATAAATCAAGACTTCCTTACCAAGCCCTCATTTGGACACCACAGGGGAAAAGATCTCGTGGAAGACCAAGGGAAACCCTACGTAGAACTATCATCAGGGAAGGCTCGCTCATGGGCCACTCAAACATCCAAGACCTACAACGGATTGCAACGGACCGCCGTGCATGGAGAGTCACGACCTCTGCCCTATGTGCCGCACTCGACACAAGAGGAAAGACTAACTAACTAACTAACTTAATGAGGGTTTTGACATCTGGAAAAGATACAAAAGATCTGTATCCGAGTAGATCATGAGGTCTGTTGCTTTTGTATGGGAAATGGGAAGTTGGTGTTCTGAAAGGGAAGTTTTGTGTCCTGAATGGGAAATTTGTGTTCTGAATGGGAAATGGGAAGTTTGTGTTTTGAATTGGATGTACGAAGTTTGCGTTCTGAATGTGAAGTTTGTGTTCTGAAGTTCTGAATGGGAAATAGGAAGCTTGTGTTCTGAATTGGAAGTTTGTGTTCTGAATTGGAAGTGTGTGTTCTGTAGTTCTGAATGGGAAATAGGAAGCTTGTGTTCTGAATGGGAAGTTTGTGTTCTGAATGGGAAATGGGAAGCTTGTGTTCTGAATGAGAAATGGGAAGTTTTAACACAGTCTGTCTCTGCACCTGAACAAGTGTGTGACTTTCTCCATCTCCTGATGGTAAAACCTCATCCATCTCCGCATCTGGATTGGGGCAATGAGAAGTAGAGGGACGAATGGCTTATCACTTTCATCAAAGGCAATCTTTCTCTCTTTCATTAGTGAAAATAGGCCCTGTAGAGGTAACAAATGCAACACCATCAGAAAAACAATATACATGTTATATAAACAAACTACACACACACACAAAAAACTGAAATATAGAAATGTTAAAAATCAGCAAACACTAAAAAATATACAGACATGTGATACAAGTAGATAAACTAATTCATATTCATTATTCATTTATCAGTTTAGAGAATGCTAAAATGTATACACAAGTTTTTAGATGGCCACCCCACTTTTGGCATGCACTAGAGAGAAGCAGCATTCTATTAGTCAACATAGAGGACCTTGACTGATATCAAGATATACAGCAATGTTACTTGAAGTCAATCATAGAAAATGAAGTGTTTAATTTGAGACACACAGTGAACCAACAGCGGTTAATGTAATCTAATAATGTAAGGTTTCTTGAGGTTTTGAACAACGGATTAACATCATGGGTAGTAACCCAAAAGTGCTACCTCCTTCTTCTAACTCAAGCCTGAATCCGAAAAAGCTCAGCACAGTGCACAGGCTCTGTAGCACTGGCCGAGATCCTGAAATACTTTGGGTAGATTTTCAACTCCAAATTTTGCCCGGGCAGCGGCGTTAGGCTACTCTTTTTTTGATTTTCAACTGCCAAGATATTTTTTTATGTGCGCAACTATGCACAGGGGCGTCCGATCTCACTACACAGAGACCAGGGGAAATACTAGAAGTCCAAGTCCACGTGAAAAAATCCCAGCCCTTACCGGGGATCGAACCCTGAACCTCTAGCACTCAATACGAACACCATGCCCCAAGACCACACAGCCCCCTCTCTAATATGTAAACACTATGGCAAGTTACATTTAGGACAAAGTCACAAACTCAGACTTACTAGATGATGATCGGCATGCAAGTGTGAAATAAAGATAGCTTTGATCTTGCAAAGAATTTGGCTGCTTTTTGTTTTGCCAAAGAAGCGGTACAACTGCCCATAGGAGTCCTCTCCACAATCCAGCACCACTGCTGAGTGTTTGCTGAAAGAAATGTGAAGTCAAAATACACGTCCTCATCTTTCACATGACCAAACAATCAACATGGTTATTGGTTAAATTATAAACTTATAGGTAACAAACGCAACACTGTCAGACAAACAACAAACATTTTATTTACAAACAAACTACAAAAAATAGAAATTTCTAAATAAACAAACCCTTCAAAATATATAGACATGTGATAAAATATAGGTAAACTAATTTATATTTATTAGACTTATATCATGTTACAGAATGCTACAATATATAGACAAGTTTATAGATGGCTGCCCCACTTTTGGCATGCACTAAAGAGAAGCCAAGTGTTACTTTTATTTTACATCAGTTTTCAAAGTCATGAAAATGTGAATATGAACAAATATTATATTTCATAGAAACATAATCAATTAGAAAGGCTCTGAATGAAATTAAACAGATTAAAATGTTTGTCTTTCATTATAAATGTATCATCATCTTTATCCACACACATTATGTCTGTCCACCACAGTGCAGATACCCAATCACAAAGTTTAGGTTTGTAAATAATTTAGCACTGGCTCTGTCGAAACATCTTACTGATACTACAAAGCAGTGGCTCTCAACTTCCTAATGCCACAGCCTTTTTATACAGTTCTTCATATTGTGGCGACTCCTAACCATACAACTATTTTGGTTGCTACTTCATAACTTTAATGAATATGAATTTTCTGATGGGCTTAGGCGACCCTTGTGAAAGGGCCGCTTGACCTCCAAAAGGGTCACGACCCAAGGCTGAGAACCGCAGCTACAAAGCAAAGAACACAATAATAAAATTAGGTGTATAAACATCAATCTGACAACTTTACCCACACACCTCACTTGCACCACAATACAGCTCTGTGCGCGCATCATATTTGGTTCTGACGACCCAGTACCAAGGAAAGTCACTCTGGGATATCTGGTGATATTCTCTGCAGAGACAATTTCAAAGTCATTAGAGTTATCAGGGAGCCACCATGGTGTAGCAGCTAGATACTTGCCTGCGGATGTGAAGGTCATGGGCTCAAATCAGTGTGGAGCTGTATTTTTTCAAACATGACCTTGGCTCAAATTCAAATTCTCTTTCGTTGACCACTTTCAGCTAGGTCCGCTCACATTTCTGCTCACTTTCCTTTCAGCTATATTTGTGGTGACGTTTTCTGGTCTCGATCTTATTTGATTTTGGATTGTGTTCATTGGCTCAAAGCTAGACGTAGCCTTAAATAGGAACCATAAACTCCTTAAAGTCATAGAAGACATAGGAAGTTATGTTATGTTATCTCATTGGGTAGTCCTATGCATGCTCAGTCCTCCAATACAGCAGCCACTATAAAGTAATTCTAATAATTGTTCCCATGAGAAGTTGGTTCTAATGTCGGTCTTGAAGGCGGCATTGACGTGCTTCACCATGCTTTACTCCCATGTCATGCAATTGTGTTAGTATCAGAGATTCGTCATTATCCACTAGCCCAGTCCGTACAGCGTTAACGATATCTGCTCTGTCCATGCTTCTTCCCACATGCCTTGGTGCAATGCTTGCCAGTTGGTCCGCACGCTCATTACCCTTTACACCCACATGACCAGGTGTGTAGATCCAGGTGAGGAAGGTTAAGTGCAATTTTCTAATGCTTTCTACCCATTCAGAGTGCATATTGCCTGTTGCTATCTTCTGAAGCATATTCATGGAGTCCGATAAAATTACTGCCTGTGAGGCTGTTTGCTCAGCTGCACATGCTAGTGCTCTAGAAGCAGCGGCTTTCTCTATAGTAGTCAAAGACGGCCAGTGCGACACTGACCATATCACCCACCGATGACCGATTGATCTAAAATTATGAGTCTAACCTCATATTCCTGACGTGCCACCGGCGTGTAAAGAGACCGTTACTTTATGTTCGTTATTAGAGTTATCAAGTGACATACAACAGCAGCCGTTACAATATTATTAACTTTTCTGCTAATAATGAACACACAGAGGACTCCCGGTCAAAATGGACACTAGGCACGGCCACTCTTTTGAGCCGTGGCAAATTTTTTGCTTCTGCCAGATGGTGGCCATTGTATTTTTGCTCCATTTGTAGACTGAAAGGATATAGTTTTGTCACCTAGCTTCTGAGTTGAGTACATGGTGTGACACTGTGAGGGACAGCACTTCTAACAATCACTGAACAGCACTTTTACCTCCAGCAGGATTCCATAAATATATTACCCTACTAAAACTAGTATTTGGTGAGCTTACTTGGCATGTTGGCACAAAGATGTACAGGGGTTGAATTGGAAGTAAAGATCGGCACAGCCAGGCACGAGAAGTCGTCATGTCGACCAACACAGGACTGGGACTATCAACCGTGGGATGCTGATATTTATGTTGAAGAGGGAATCTGAGCACCTATAGACATGTCCGGAGTGCCATGAAGATAACCCAAATCATAACTCATAACAGAGGCTGACATATATGACAGGCTTAGGCCTGACTCAGCACTTTGGGCTAAAAATTTTGAGGCTCACCTGTGTGCCGCAATTTACTGTAAGAATTTTGAGAAGATGAATCTTTCCTAACGCAACATCTGGAGGTCAGTCACTAAAGAAGGAGACTGTAGTTTAAGGACATGAATGTAATTTCTTGTATACTACAGTATAAATCAGTACAGGTTAATCTGCCCACTTTTAGACATCTGCTCTCTATACTTCAACAATGTACAACAGGGTCCAGGAGAGATGCAATGATAAGGCACAAATTACTACTAATTAACATACAAACTTACCCTCTTCTCCTTCAGTGCTTTCCTCCGAAGTTGCTGGAACAACTTTTCTGAGAGCAGCTATCTGTTCTCTGACTTCTGGCTCTAACAGGTAGCTTTTCTGTATATCCTGGCTATTACATTCATCCAACTCACTGAAATACACATATATTCAAGATAATCAGCCAGTCAAGTTCACACACAGAACATCCCCCCCCCCCCCCCACCACCACCACCAAAGATGACAAATTACGGGTTTTTCTTTTTAAGTCGAAGTGCATCTGCCTGAGAGGTGAAGAACCACCAGCCTGCATACAAACAAGCCAGCTCTGTAAAACAGATGTGCAGGCAAAACTCAGAAGCTCTGGAATAAGATCAAATTCAAGAAGTGGATAAAGAACCAGAATTTTCTGACGGGTTTACAGCTGGTAAACGCAAGGAAGAGAAGAATCTGATCAAGTGCTGTCTCCATAATAAAGGTTCACTGCAGTGGATCTCCAACAAGCTCTGTCTTTTGCCATGGTTGCACACTTTCTATGACTTCTGTTAATTGATCTCTTGATGTTATTCTCTGACTTGAACAGCCAGCTTTCTACCTCTTGCTCAGTTGCCTTTCCCTCTCCTGTATGGTCTTTAAAGCGGCTGGCTGAATGGACAAGAACACACAGCTCTCATGCCACAGACCATAGTTCGAATCCTGGATAAGGCTAGGAGGTCTTTTCTTTTGGCGACAAAAATATTACCCTAACCTGCACAATCTGTGGCGACAGCAAAGAATAACAAAACTGCAACATAACAGTCAGGTCGTAAGAGGGGAACTAAGGGTACTGGTGGGCTTGAGGTTGGCTACTGTATCTGCGCCTCTCGGCCGACACATTCAACTTGATCAAGCATTTGTTGACAGGGTTAACTTCCCAGCAGCAACAGTGTAGAATGTGTACAGAGAAAGTAATATCTGAAGAGATGTACTTACACTTGAAAACCTAATCCCTCCTTTCCTCTGTAGACATACAGCAGTCCAGGACAAGCCTTCACTATCTGACCCTGTTTATTCAGCACCGACGACTTGGTCTGTAATCCCTCTTCCTTCTGTGGCAATGCAGCCTCGGGTTTATCAGCAGGATTTACCACATTGGTTGCACATTTGTCAAAATCTGGCAACATTGGAAACACTTCCTGGCTGATTAGGTTGAGTCTTGCCTGATGGTCTCTCACTCGGATCAGATCTGCTTCACTGGCATCTCGATTGATGACCATGTGGTCTGTGCTGTCATGGAATCTGGAAATCATGAATACTAGCTGAGAATATCATATATTGGATCATAAAATCGGCCAGCATAAAATAAAAGAGCTGGAAAATAATTGATCAGCTGAGATTATCATTCAATAGATAAATATCATAAAACAGATCGGCAGAAAATACAATTCAATATCCTTGTGTGGGGTCCGTGGCCTTATTTCAAGTGGGGAAGGGGGAGATGGACCCTCTTCCCTCTTAACAGAGTAAGTATATTTATAAAAGGGCACTAATTAAGAGTGGTTTCCTTTGAAGTCAAAGTGCATCTGCCTGAGAGGCAAGGAATCAGTTGCATACAAAACAGCCAGATCTATAAAATGGATGTGCATGCAAAAGTCAACTTCCAGAAGAAGACTAAAGTCCAGAAGTGGATGAACAACCAGAACTTTTGCTGGAGTTTACAGCTGAGGAACGCAAAGAAAAAACACAGAATGGAAGCAGTTGATCATTTGTTTGACATTCTCAATTCACCAGTAGTAAACTGCCAAAGACACAGGATCAGCTGAAAATATCAAGAAGACTTATGTGAGAAAATCATAAGCTGGATGAGCTGGGAATATCATAAAATGGATCAACTTGGAAAATCATAAAATGGATCAGTTGGGAATATCATAAGCTGGATAATCTGGGAATCTCAACAAATGGATCAACCCACTCATCCAGCACAGGTATGATGTAGAAACAAGTGGAAAGAGGGAAGGACTTACCCACTCATCCAGCACAGGTATGATATAGAAACAAGTGGAAGAAGGGAAGGACCTACCCACTCATCCAGCACAGGTATGATATAGAAACAAGTGGAAAGAGGGAAGGAACTACCCACTCATCCAGCACAGGTATGATATAGAAACAAGTGGAAAGAGGGAAAGACCTACCCACTCATCCAGCACAGGTATGATATAGAAACAAGTGGAAGAAGGGAAGGACCTACCCACTCATCCAGCACAGGTATGATATAGAAACAAGTGGAAAGAGGGAAGGAACTACCCACTCATCCAGCACAGGTATGATATAGAAACAAGTGGAAAGAGGGAAAGACCTACCCACTCATCCAGCACAGGTATGATATAGAAACAAGTGGAAAGAGGGAAGGACCTACCCACTCATCTAGCACAGGTATGATACGGAAACAAGTGGAAAGACGTAGGTAAGGACTTACCCCCTCATCCAGGAATAGTAAAGGTAAAAGGTAAAGTCGGGAGATGTGAACCAGCGTCATTGCACACGGTCATAATTCATAAGTGCTCTGCCAGTACGAACAGCTGATAAAAATTGTCAGCCTGTGTCGCCGTTAGCACGTAACTCCGTAGCTACAGCGTCGTTCCTCCATTTACCCCAGAGTGTCAACTCTGGTACCCATTTCCTGGAGGCTGGGTGAGCCCCGGGAGCCGCCCAGTTTCGAACACAGACCGTGGGCTGCAGTGAGTCGCAGTTGGATTTAAAAGCGAGCCTCTTATCGACTGCGCTAATGCGGCCCCTCATCCAGGAATAGTATAGTATGATATAGAAACAAATGGAAAGACTTAGAGGGAAGGACTTACCCACTCATCCAGCACAGGTATGAAAAATAAACTAGTGGAAAGAGTTAAGAAAGGACTTACCAAGTCATCAAGGACTGTATGATGTAGAAACAAGTGGAAAGACTTACCCACTCATCTAGCACAAGTATATTATAGAAACAAGTGGAAAGACTTAGGAGAGGACTTACCCACTCATCTAGCACAGGTATGATATAGAAACAAGTGGAAAGAGTTAGGGAAGGACTTACCCACTCATCTAGCACAAGTATATTATAGAAACAAGTGGAAAGACTTAGGAGAGGACTTACCCACTCATCTAGCACAGGTATGATACAGAAACAAGTGGAAAGACTTAGGGAAGGACTTACCCACTCATCTAGCACAAGAATGATATAGAAACAAGTGGAAAGAGTTAGGGAAGGACTTACCCACTCATCTAGCACAGGTATGATATAGAAAAAAGTGGAAAGACTTAGGAAAGGACTTACCCACTCATCTAGCACAGGTATGATATAGAAACAAGTGGAAAGACTTAGGGAAGGACTTACCCACTCATCTAGCACAAGTTTGAAAAATAAACTAGTGGAAAGACTTAGGGAAGGACTTACCCACTCATCTAGCACAAGAATGATATAGAAACTAGTGGAAAGACTTAGGAAAGGACTTACCCACTCATCCACGACTGGTACCCTTCAGATTTGAAAACATCCGCTGGCGTCATGTGTACTATTACTGCCAGCGACTCGTCTGACTTCTCCAAGTACGGCTGCAGCTGTGAGCACTGACGAAGCGAAGGAAGGAAGTCGAGGCTCGGACACTCAACAACTGTGAAATTATACAAATTATTCTGTCTTATAACTGCAGACACTAAAGGTTGCCCAGACATTTCTAAAACAGCACTTACACCCTATAATATACAACCAGTAAATAAACAATAGCAACACATCGAGTTGATCATATCTCAAATACACCGGTGTGTTGGGAAATTAACAGGCGGACAGACTGGCTGCCGCTGCAGCACAGAAAGATAATCAAGACAATACAACTGGCAATGATCTGATGGCCACTTGCTAGGCCACCACAGGCTAGATTTGACCTGCAGGCTGCCAGTTGAATAACCCTACCGCAGAATGACAAACAACTGCCTTGAAAATGAATTTAGAAGAAAATCATTATGTGAGTGACTCTGGCGCAATGCAAACAGATATGAAATATTTTTAAAAAACTAAACTGCACAACCTACCCAAGAATGGTCTATTATCAGATGGGACCAAATCTGTAACCTGGTTTGGGTGAACAACCCTGCCGTCGTCAAGTGTAACAGACTCTCCTCTTTGCAGACATCCCACCATCGGGCCGCTAATTTCAAAGAATAAAAAACATGTAAGTCAACAGAGAATGAACATCCATCTATGTGTCAAAGGAGGGGACAAAATAATGTATGCATGCCAAATTAAACAGTTCCTGACAGTAATCACACGCATCTCAATGGGGACAAAACATACAAGTAATTGTATATGTCAAAGCAGAACATTTAAATAACATGCACAAACAAAATACACACTTTTGTGCCAGGCCTGTTTCTATATGTATGTCCTTTTGTTGACAGGGTTAACTTCCCAGCAGCAACAGTGTAGAATGTGTACAGAGAAAGTAAGATCTGAAGAGATGTACTCCTAATCCCTCCTTTCCTCTGTAGACATACAGGTGAAAGGACATACTTCACGGCTCTTGGTATTATCTCATATGGCTCAGTCTCTCTTTGAACAGCTGCTGAATACCTATCTGAGCTTTCACAAAGCATGAGCCTTCACAGCTTCAGTGATGACCCACACAAAACACCTACATTCATGAACTGAACAACAGGGCCAAAACCCTACACAGGTACTAAGGAGACGAGGATGCCCAAAAGAAACCATAAAATGAACACTGATGAGAGAGGCCAAAGGTGGTGAACTGGATTCCATCCATGATATTAAAGAGACTGCATAGGACAGAACGGAATGAAGGAACAGACACATAACTGCACAACAAGACATTGAAGATTATGAAATCTACTGCCTTCAATGTGCAAGGCAAACAGCCAAACCAATCCATCCAAATATGAGAAAGACATTGGCTACTTACATTGTGACGCCAGCTTCCACACACTTTTCCACATTGATTTTTGGCAGCTGGGGTTGTGCCTTCAGAGTAAAATAAATTGAAAAATAGGTTTGTTATATACACATAGACAGTGACAAAAGAGACAGAGAGATATGCACATAGATACTGAGTTTAATTGCATGGGTTCGTCCGGGACAGTGAAAGAAAATTGATTTCTCCCGTCCTCTACTTCATCTTTGTCTCCCCCGCTGCCATGTATTTAGTCAGTGCTTTTAACTGCACGCATGCAAGACAGATACAGAGTGTAAGGGGAGGATAAACAGATATGTATGTGTGTGTATGTATGTATATATATATATATATATATATATATATATATATATATATATAGAGAGAGAGAGAGAGAGAGAGAGAGAGAAAGGACTGATCTACCATATAGCAGTAGCACCTGTCTTCTATTATTGCCAAATATTGGGCGGCGTATACCAAACCTGATATCCCATATTATGCCAGCGGCTTCGGGCGGAGGAGCGCTTTGGGGAGGATACTAACCTTATCCTAAGAAGAGGAAATGCAACTGAAAACTTTATTTTGTGGCAGGGCAGACCAGGCCATCAGTCTTGGCTGGCAACTGGTTTAGGAGAAAAGTTCCGACAGGTGGACAGATAGAGCACTGCTCTTCTAATTTGGCAGCTTCTGCAGCCTGCTTTGTTTAATAAAACGTACTGGTGTTGCCTTTCTTTTGGAGTAAACAAGGCAGATCGAGAGAGAGATCACAATGCATGAGCAACATTCAGTCTCTACAATACTGTCCAGGCTTTGTGCTATTTTTTCTCATTGCAGGCGGGTCTTGCTAGTCACACTTGCCCTTGCCATGGGCTGTGAGTCCAATACCTCCTCATAGCGCAATAAAACACATTTGTTTGGAAAGATGAAAGGTGCCAATCACATAGAGAGAGGTAGAGACACAAGCACAAATACACACTGACAGACTAGGGAGATGGATAGACAGAGGCACACAAACAAAGAGAGAGACAGATAGAAAGACCAAGACAATGAGAAACAGACAGAAAAAGAGAAAGACAGACAACACACTCACCTGACAGAGGTAAGCATAAGCTTCATCTACCAACACCTCGCCCTGCCCAGACAGCCTCCTTTGTCTTTTAGCTGGAGCTGTGGATATCAATTGGACATGTTTAGTAACGACTGATGGTGAAACCGTTGGTGCTAAAAAAGGGGCATGAAAAATACATTCGTACACAGAAGCAGAGATACAAATGGGAATACACTTTTTCTCATGCCCTTTATCCCTCAATGAGGATGCAAAGATGCTGAAGAAATATTTTTTTTTATCTCTTGCATGCTTCCCCTTGCTCTATGTTCAATGTAATTATCCAGTGCGACTTTCTGTGACAGTTGGTACATGATGAGAAAGTGGGAGACAGGCACCCTCCATGCAGAGTGGCAAGCATCGCTTCAGTTAGCATCCTTTGGATATTTTCTCCAGGTTATGCCGGTGTGTTGGGAAATGAGCAGCCAGATAGACTGGCTTGTTCTACACCACTTGGTGGTGAAAATGATGTATAACAAGCTAGATGCTGTGACAGCCCTTTGGGAGCTAGTGAACATTGCTGGACCACAAACAAATAATTACGGTCTCAGGTGAATGGCACTGACAAGAGTTACCTGGATCTGGCTGAGGCTCAACACTCAAGAGAAAGGCGAGACAGATTTACACTCAGACAGTTACTGGAGCTATCGGAACTGACATTTTTTGGCTTGCTGCTGAAGATGGAGCGGGAGCGCCCCTAAGTGATGTGATGTCAATTCTTTATTCAACATGCAACACTGAATGCATAGAAACAAACTTACCTCTTAGCAGGAACTTATTCCCTGAACCAAGCCTTAGAAGCTTAACTCTACCAGGCCGCTGGCCCGATTTTCCAGGAATTTCCTAACCAGCCGCTAAGCCTGTGGCCCACTTTTCCAGGAATTTACATAGTACGTGACAAATATGCGTCACAGACTAAAAATAACCAGCCAATCGCCATCAGACTTCATTGTTAGTCATTGCGAATGACTTCCGACGTGTGTTGAGATTTCTTTGTGTGGTTTGATGTGAAAAAAAAGTAGGAAAATTCTCAAAGAAACCAGCGGCTTCGACAAGAAAGTGACGTAGGTCTAGGCTTATCACAGTCCAACAGTTGATCGATACTTTGGTTAATTCAGACTGTGAATATGTTCATGAAGAATACGTTCCCAGTTGAAGTGACAGTCAGTTAGAGCTAGAGTGAGGAGGAGAATTATGAAAATTATAGATTTAAAACTAGATCGATAGTAAGAGAAAGGGGCGTGTCCCTCAAACAGCAACATCTGGTGCTTACTTCGCGAATCAAGGCTGATCCTACTAGGTGGATTGGCACACAAAGAGGGAAGATTGGCGCTAGATGAAAGGTAAACCTATTTTCTACAATGTCTCCAAGTTTTATCTTATTCTAACCACTTGTTTGCATGCAACTAATTTTTTTTGTAGATCATGTTGGTTTTTTGCGTGTTAGTGCCCAGGAGCTCAGGTTATAGGGACAGTTAGGTTCAGGGCGTCAGCTCTGGTCGGGTTAACAAAGGTGGGGAAGGAACATGAGCATAGGAACAGCTGGACTTTTCAGCAGCAGCCTTCATCAACAACAACAGTGTGTGTTATTTCTCCTTTTCACATTGGTTTGAGCTTCTTAGTCACATTTCAGTGGATTACTTTCTCAACATTAGCCCGACATCAGTAACCCCACTTTTTTTTTTTTTTTCACTTACCAGGAGCAGCGTCTTCCTCTGCTGCCCAAAGGCACACTGGGATAGGAGTCACAGTTAGGGCTGCATCTTTAAACACCCCATCATGCCTCACTGCAACAGGAAATAAGAGTTACTGGAGGAATGAGGTTTTCGGTCAAACAGATCCTGTACTGATCAGATAGCCACATTACGTATTATAATAGAGCAAAGCATTGAACTGAACTCACCACTTTACATTGGATTTATAGACTATGAAAAAGCATTTGACAGCATAGATAGGGAATCTCTCTGGAAATTGATGGGGCACTATGGAATCCCACAGAAAATTATTAACTTAGTAAAGGCAACATATAAAGACATGAAATGTCGAGTTCTTCATGAGGGAAAACTAACAGATGCATTTGAAATAAAAACAGGTGTGCAACAGGGATGTCTTTTGTCGCCCCTCTTATTTTTACTGGCTATCGACTGACTATAAAAACAGTAACGGCTAACACCAAGAATGGAATTCAGTGGACCCCTACAAAACAGCTTGATGATCTGGACTTCGCTGATGATATTGCTCTTCTGTCCCATTCACGGAATCAGATGCAAGATAAATTAAATATACTTAATGCGAGATCAAAGCAGCTTGGTCTGAAAATCCATAAAGGAAAGACAAAGATAATGAGAATAAATCAGGCAAATAGTAATGTGGTTTCTCTTAATGGCACCCCACTCCAAGACGTGGAGTCGTACACCTATTTAGGCAGTAATGTAGATAAAGATGGAGGAACTGATAGAGATATTAAAATAAGAATACAAAAGGCAAGAGGGGCTTTCATAGCACTAGGGAATTTGTGGAGGTCAAAAGAAATTAAAAGAAATACTAAACTAAAAATTTTAAATTCTAATGTCAAATCAGTACTATTGTATGGGGCGGAAACATGGAGAACAACCAAGGCAATTACTAATAAATTACAGACATTCATTAACTGGTGCCTGCGCAGAATAGAGGGAATAAAATGGTATGATAGAATAACTAATGTAGAACTTTGGGAGAGAACTAAACAGGCTCCAGTGGACCAGGAAGTGAGGAAAAGACGCTGGCGTTGGATAGGACACACACTGAGAAAACATGAGAACAGCATTACTAGAATGTCTTTGCATTGGAACCCACAGGGGCATAGGAATAAAGGAAGGCCAAAAAACACATGGAGAAGAGAGCTGGAGAACGAGGTTAGAAAGATTGGGAGGACATGGGGAGAGCTCCGTGCAATGGCGAAGGATAGAACGACTTGGCGTGAGTTGGTTAAGGGCCTATGCTCCATTGGGGGATAGAAAGGCTGAAGAAGAAGACATACAAATAAGCCAGATCTGTCAAATGGAGGTGCGCGCACAACTCAAATTCTGGAACAAAACTAAAATCAAGCAGTGGACGAACAAGCAGAACTTTCTGCCAGAGCTTACAGTCCATGGACATGAAGAAAAAAAGAAAACTGATAAAATAACAGTATCTGATGCTCAGTTGGCACCGCAGAAGTGGATAAATGTGGCACGAGTGGATGCCAAGCATCTGCATGTCAAATTTACACAGACTCATGTGGATATTCTGTCAGGAGTGCAAGAGAATGAAAGACCAGACTTTTGGGCTACAAAAGCAATAGCTACAGGAACACTCATACTGGATAAATGAGACATTTTGAAGACCGTTTATGAATGAATGCTGATAGAAAATAAAAGATTAGATAAAATAACACGTGCAGGAATGTGTAAATTAGCAGCAGGTCCGGCATGCAGGAATGTATGAGAGGAAGAGAATAACCTGTGTACAATCAGTGTGCTACAGGAAAAGCTGGCATCTATATCTTGACATCTGCAGGAAACGGAGAATCTACGGGTATGCCAGATGTGTGCTATGATGTTGATTCTTAAATCAGCAAAGGGATCGATCAGCAGGCAAGCTGCCCATTTTGCAACAGAGAGAGGACAATGAGACACATTGGGCATGCACATGTAGGAGGCAAGGGAACTCACGAAGAATTATTAATCTCTCCTGAGGGTCGGGATGAGAGAAATATTCTACACAGGACCTGCTTCAAGATGTTGATAACTAGATCATCAAAATAACAGTAGAACTCACCAATGTTCAAGTTTGTGTGGTCTGAAAACTTTTTGGCCATCCATGCAATGTTTTCCTGGTATTGAAAAAAAAAAAAAGATTTAAAAACACACAGTAGAAAATTAACTACAGGAATATGTGTGTGTGCGTGTGTGTATTGATCCCTTTACTGATTACTGATTTAAGAATCGACATCATAGCACACACCGGGCAAGCCCGTAGATGCTCTGTTTCTTGCAAATGTCTTAAGGTGTTGGTGCTGTTCGTTCTTACAGCATGCGTGTGTGTTTAAAAAAAACAGCAAACAATTAACAATAAGAAAATATAAAAAACAGCCTACAAATAATCACAAGAATGTTTAAAAACAGCAAAAAAATTACTGACAAGAAAATATAAAAAAGCAAACAATGACAAGAATATAAAAAAAACAGCAAACAGCTAATCAAAACAAAGGAAAGTAAACATGACCTCATGACACACATAAGCTATGGCTACTTATCAGACTTTTGATTCAAGGCTCGAATCACCGCCAAGATGTTTTAAAATCATCCGAGATCCCAGGTTAATCCAGCCTCTTCTTCTTCACCGGCAGAAAGTTCTGGTGAATTAATTTCAGTTTCCTGTACGCATGCCACCAATCATTTTTGACACAGCAGATCTCAATGCCAGAATTTTGAGCTTCCTCTGACCTTTTCTTAAGGACATTTAGTTTTTCATCTTTTTCAATTTTCTTGTTTTTATGAAACAATTCTGAAAGGTCCCAGCTATGACATATTCATAAAATAACACATTTCAAGCATGATATACTCTAAAAATGAAAACATTATATTCTTCTTCTGTCCAACTGTTATGCCATTAAGAATTGTAGAGAGAAGTTTGATGTAGTTTCCTTCTTTCGCTAGTTGCACAGCTAGTGTTAATGTCGCATAGGGTTACTGTAGTGTTTCTTTTACTCTGTCCACCCATCTCTTTCTTGGTCAGCCTCTTGACTTGTAGCCTGCTGTTGCATCACTATACTGTGGCTTGAATCTCATGGTCAGCGACATTGGTTTAGATATGGTCAACGCACTCTGTAATACCAGGTTTGACCCAGATGCAGGCGATTTGTCATCAGACAGCCTAACACTGATTTTGATGGCAGTATCGAGAGCTGACCATTCAGAGGCAATGGCAAACTACTGAATGTAAATTTGCCTAGAAAACAGCTGGAAAATGCTGGGGTTGGTTTGCAGCTAACTTGAATCTCATGACGTCCTGTGTGAGATGTTATCAACACTGTTATACGAAGGATGCTATTGCAACATAACAATTGGCGGACTACATATTTTTTTTTATAAAAGTGACAACCCCCACCCCCACCCACCATGGCAAAGTTATTAAGCCATTAACCTCATGCTCCGAATGTTGTGGAATTTTTTGTGTGAATGTGATGTTCAGTCCACAAGTGAAGTTTTTATGGAGATCCATAGAAACCACTGCTGAAGCTACAGAGTTTGTGCTTTGTGAAGTGCTCGTGGAAGGCGGAGACTCAGATGTATTTAAGAGAATGAGATCTGTAAAACTGATGCACACGCAACACTCAGGTTCTGGAGCAGGACTGCAGTTCAGTAGTGGACGAGCAACCAGAACTTTCCGCCAGAGTGTACAGCTGGTGAAGACGAAGAAGAAGAAGATGTAAGGAGTAACCTGGTGAAAAGTAGTTGATCTCCCCACTTTATTTTTATATTTTTTTAACGACAGAAGGTATGCCGACACAAACGCTTGCAGACTTTAAACTACTATACGAGGGGCATTATGTACACACTTACCACGCCTGGTGGACCATGGATTGTTATCCGAGGATTGTTACGTCCAGGATGAAGTTTATCTCTGGTCAAGTAAGCCTTTGAATCTGGATTTTTCTGACCTTCCAGCGTCATTGCCATACCTAGATATTAGAAATTTTAAAAAATGACAGGCTAAGAAATGGCTGCATAATTTTTATGTTTAAAAAAAAAAGTAAAGTAGATTTAGGTAAGGTAAAATACTGAAACAAACAGAAATTCTTATTTGCGTTCAACGGCTATAAACCACGGCAGAAAGCCATAGTTGTTTGTCCATATATGGACTCTGGCTTTGTTCCAGGACCTGAGTCTCGTGTGTGTGCACCCATTTTACATACCTTTTTAAATGTATGTAGAATGTAGACACTGAGGTTTAGGTTTAAACAATGGATCAACATCATGACACAAGGGCAGTAACCCCTAAGTGCCCAGTTCAACTTCTAGCTTAAGCCTGAGTCTGAAGAATCTCAGCGCAGTGCAAGAACTCCGTAGCACTGGCGAGGATCCTGAAATACTTTGGATAAATTTTTAACTAAAAATGTTGCCCAGGCAGCGCCGTTAAGCTACATTTTTCGTTTTTTCAATTGCGAAGGGATTTTGTATGTGCGCAACAATACACATGGGTGTCAGATCTCACTACCGAGAGACCAAGGGAAATTACTAGAAGTCCATGTGAAAAAAATCCCTGCCATCATCGGGGTCTGAACCCGGGACCTCCAGAATTCAAAGCGGATGCCATGCCCCGAGACCACTCAACCACTGAAGAGAATCTAAATCCTATCCAAGCTGACTATGCCATCAGGCGAGAACATGTTTCTAGGATTACCTCAGAGAGCTGCAGATAGGTCCTAACAAGTATAAGCACTGATTCTAAGGCATCATCATGTGTGGTTCAGTGCCTCGGTGACCAAGTCACCCATTGGCTCACCGGCAGACAGGACAGTATTTGTGTCTGTCTCCTTTGATTGCATCAACATTGCAGGAGTTCTTTTCATGGTTCTTAGTGGCACGCAGTGCTAAGCCATTTTATATGGTGCACATATCCTAGTCGTAATTATAACCTAAAGCCCCCTCCCCCCCCGGATGCTGGTTAAACGTGACGATTTATTTTTTAAACAAAGGAACGGAACCTCTGCAGCCTGAACTGAACGCACATCTTTCAGACTGCAAGGCAAAAGGTGAAACCCCTTCACCATATAGGAAGCTATAGCAGTTCAATAGATGTCTGCCTCCGGGCCCAAAGGTCTGGGGGTTAGAACCTCCATCAGAGTAGATTTGTTATAACTGACCTTTGCACCTTGGTAGACCCAGTCTATAATGGATTCCAGGATAAGTCCTGGGAAGTAAAGGTAACAGGGTGATAATGACCACATCCCCTGCCGAGTTGCGACTGGTCTATACAAATCTAAGTCAAACATGAAATGCCTGATGCATATCGGTACAAAAGGGACCTTTAGACTGCAAGTCCAGTGGTCAATTGTGCTGGCAGTTTTGCCCCCTGCTGTATGCATTAAATGCATGTGCAAGCTGTTGCTGCCTTACAAACTTAAGTGGATCAGTCACAGGTATGATGGTTTGGACATGGACATGTGTACAGAATGGGAGAGAATCTGCCGCCATGACAGGCATGGGAGACAAGAACCAGACCACCATGATGACCCAGGGGTCACTGGGAAGACAACATTGGACAAGTCCCTAATGGACAGAGGACTCGAATAAAAAAAAAAAAAAAGCCAGAAAGAAAACTGCTGACAGAGAAGTCTGGCTATCTCTTTGTTAAACTTCTACACCCCAAGGTAGAAGAGGAGCAACTAAGTAAGCATGCTGTTAGCCTTGAATGCAGCCAGTTTCAATTTCTTTCACAAGGGATAGCAATAGGCATTCTGTGTGGTGTTAAATGGCACAGGAATGGAGTAATTATAAGGTGATACATATGCTAAGAAGCCAAAACCGAATAGACCTTTTAAAAAAAAGACTTACTTTGCCATGTAGACACCTCCCTCTAAGTTAAAAACAATTTTTTATATATACATATATCCCAAAGAAATAAAGAAATATGGCCGCTCAACATACCAAGTAATCCTCCAGCGTTCTCCCAGCTTTTGTGAGTAATGAAAACATGTTCTAGCCCAGCCAGTTTGGCATAGGCTGATGCTCGTAAACTGTAGAACAAAAATACACAAGCGATAAAGGGAAAATTTTAAAAATTACAGGCAGCTTTAGAAATTTTTCCATAAGAAATCACAAATAAGGTAAAAGAGACAAATAATATTGTAAAAAAATGATCCGTTTTTTTTTTAAATTCATCCTGGCGGTGCCCCCATTGTGGGGGAAAAAGAACAAACCCAGTGCCCCTAACAAGCATGTTGTGAGAATCGGCGTACGGTGTTTCCTTAAAAGAATCATCTGCCTGAAACAGGATTCACAGCCAAATTCAACAATTTACTTTTTTCAAGAGTTTTCTCAAGGTATTTTTGCCTTGTTCAAGGGTGTACCAGGCAGTACTTTATTGGTGAGCACAAATTTGGGTATACCTGCACATATAGTGTGTTTTTACATCTTTTCTAGATATGGTAGCAGAAGGGAGCAATTGAAGTCTTGAGGAGGATGGGGTGGGGGAGGGAAGAGAGAGAAAGATGCTGAGAGAGTGGGAGAGACTATGAAAGACAGAGAGGAAGACAAACAGTGGGGAAAGAGGGACAGGCAAGTAGAGAGATATACACATGAAGAGAGGGGGGTGAAGAAGGGAAAGAGAGACAGAAGGAAATAGGATAAGATGACAGCCAAAGAAAGAGATATGGAAGGGATCTAAAATGGATATGCATGCAAAACTCAGGTTCTGGAATAAGTCTAAAGTCCAGAAGTCGATGAACAACCAGAACTTTCTGCCGGATTTTACAGCCGATGAAAATAAAGAAGAAGAACATCAGATCTTTGCAGATTTAACACGTTTTTGTCATTTTACATTACCATGCATTCACTACTTATATTTTACACAATATATTTACTATCACTGTTTTCGCATGTACACACAAAGTGTTTCACTGCACCTTGGAGTTTCCCATACACCCCTGAACTTTCTAGAAATTCTCTGATGCACTCATGAAGTTTTCTCCTGAACCCTAGACGTTACCCCATACACCCATGAAGTTTTCTCATGCACCCTAAAAGTTCTCCCATTCACCCATGAAGTTTTCCCATGCACACTTGAGGTTTCCCATGAACACTTGAGGTTTCCCCATGCACACTAGAAGTTTTCCCATGCAGCCTAGAAGTTCTCTCATACACTCATGAAATTTTCCCATACACCCTAGAGCTATGCTGGATGGGCTGAAACGATGGCATGGAGGGATATCAAGAGAGCTGTTCCAGGCAAGCAGGGATCATGATCTGTGGAGATGCATGAGCGCCAACGCCAACTGGCAAGGCACATGATGATGATGATCCTAGAGGTTTTCCCATGCACCCTAGAAATTTTCCTATGCACCCTATAAGTTTTCCCCATGCACACCTGAAGTTTTCCCCATGCATCTTTACTCCTTACAGACAATCAAAAGATAAAGAATGAATGTAATAAGCATGCACACACACCCACAAACAAACAAATAAAGCTGTACCTTCTACTCATTGCTGCCAGTCTTTGTGTCCCTTCTCCACAGTTGAACATGTACCTGTTGCATGAACAGACAGGATTCATGTATGACCAATCCAATCTTTTTGAGTGCTCATTGTATATTAGACATAACACCATGGTCCCATATGTTTGTAATTGTTGCTGTATTTTTATATGACCTATAGTTGGTTATGGATTCACATATGGCTGTGAATCCTGGACAATCGGTAGGCAGGCCAAACAATTTTTGGAGGCCTCAGAGATGTGGTTTTACAGAAGAATGCTTAGAATACCTTGGACAGCCAAAAAGAACAACCAAGAGGTTTTGAAAGAGGCGGGAGCTGACATCAGAAGGAGACAGTCATCATTTTTCGGCCATGTTATGAGAAGAAGGAAAATAGAACATGTTGTGACCACTGGAAAGATCTGTGGAAGGAGGGATAGAGGAAGACAACGAGAGAAGATGCTTGACAGTCTTGTTGCATGGCATGGAGGTGTGTCGGCACACGAACTGATACATGCTGCAGGAGATCGCGGATTATGGAGAGGCATGATCGCCCACGCCAGTCGGCAAGGCACCTGATGATGATGATAGTTGGTTAACATGAATTTCTGTAACCTATGGTGCTATTTCAAAAGTCTGAGAAACATTCCTGCCCGTATTCCATAGTTGTGAGTTCAACCATATGGCAGAAATGGCTAATGATTTTTTTTTTAAAACACTAACTCAATTTTCAACCACTTGGAAATAGTGTAAATGAGGTTTCACAATCAGTGATTATGAAAATTACAGACAGCGTACAAAAAATACTTCAAAAAAAAAAAAAAAAAAAATCCCAAATAAGGTAAAAGAGACAAACAATAAGGTGAAGAAATAATCAGTGTTCATATGCCTCATAGCAGTTTTATATCAGACACCCCCCCCCCCCCCTTGTGGGTTCCATGCCCTTTTGGGTGGGAAAAAAACAACAACAGATTCACTGCCCTTAACAAGCATTTTGTAAAAGTCGACTAATTAGGGATGTTTCCTTTGCATTCAGAGTGCTTTTGTCCGAGACTAGGAGCCAACAGTCTGCATACAAATAAATCAGACCTGTAAAACGGATGTGCATGCAAAACTTAGGTTCTGGAACAAGATTTTCAGTCGCTTGGAATAAGTGTTAACAAGGTTTCGCTGTAGCGGCTAACTTAAAATTAAAATATTTAGCTCTGTGTCAAATCAGTACCAATAGAGTTTAACAGTTTAACTTTAGAAAACTAAAGCAATTATTAAACTAAAAACATTAATTAATTAATCAGCACTAGTTCATAATCGAGGGAACAAAAACTAAATGGTATGACATAATCACTCATACACGTTTTACAGAGCTTTGGTGGACACCTAACCTAAACATATTCCTGTGGATCTAAAGGTGTTGAAAAGAAGCTGGTACTGGCACATACTGAAAAATATTGTCAGTGGAGGGACTGGCCAGCTGGTGCTGCAGAATCAGAAATTCAACAAATGATTCATGACAATTCCCGCCCAGATGATGTGATTATCTTCACAAATGGCTCTGTGTTGAAAGGCAGACAAAGTGCATGGAGGTTCATAGCAAAAGTGAATGGATGTCACTTAGTGCAGCAAAGCCTGGCATATGATATAATGATATCACAATGACTAGTTTGAAAATGGAGTTCGAGGCAGTCACTACTGCTGTACGCTGGCTTGAGAATCAAGTGTACACACATGCCGTGGTTGTAACGGACTCACATAGCATGTTAAGAAAGGTGGAGACAGGCATACTGCGTGCAGAGTGGCAAGCATCACTTCAGAGGTCCTGGGTAGTTAACGTCCTTTGGATATTTTCTCCAGGTTACATAAGTGTGTTGGGAAATAGCCAGGCAGAATGGCCAGTTCTGCACCACTTGGTGGTAAATTGATGTATGACAAACTAGATGTTGTGAGTGCTCTTTGAGAGTGAGTGAACAGTGTGGAGGCATGGATAGATGGTTACAGTCTGAGGAGAATGGTGCTGCGAGGAGTTACCAGAGAATCTCGCTGACGCTCAACACTCAAAGAAAAGGTGAGACAGACGACATATGATCAGACTGTAGTTACTGGTGTTAGTTATTACAAACAGACTGGAGAAAGAAATTAAATTCGAAAGTCAAGGGAAAAGGATGCGGGAGGACATTGGGTGACAGAATGACTTGAAATGAAGTTGAATGCCTATGCTCCACTGAAGAAAGGACAGGGGGAAAAAACTATAAATTTAGATGACAAATAAATGAAGAAATACCTCTGATACTCAGTTGTCACCAACAGTGATCGTGATGTCCCTGGTCCTCCAGTTGCAATAACAACAAGGTTAATTTTTGTGGGAATTTTTGCTAAAGGCTGTGGCAATTTCTTAAATGGTCTTACTCTCATCTCATCATGTACCACCCCTGCGGTAGTTGGATTGCTGTTTGTTGCATTTTCACGTATGCTATTGTTGTGCATCTGATTCCGCCGATTCTTTTTGCCCATTGTCAAATTTATTCTACAAGAACAATAAACATGAAACTGACGCAAAGTGTTAATAACTGTATTCTGTGGAGTCAATAAAATACGTGTGTCTTTAAATACAACGTGTTTACAATGTGACATTGAATGTCTCGACAGGTCGATTAGTAAAGCGTTTGTCTTGTTTGCTTTGAAGGTAGTAGTAGTACTAGTAGTAGTGATGCCACTCAATCGAAGGCGAAATTCTGAATGAAATACACGGCTACATTGTTTATGAACACCATTTACATGAATTATATTTATGTATTTATGAACGTGTGTTAACAGAGATCTAAAAAGACACATCGACGGGAAGAAAATGCGGAGAAATGTCAGGATAGAAGTGCACGCTCGCGGCTCTGTCGATGATCTTGGAAATAACACCACATTTTTGCAATAAGAGTGAAGCCCCCTCAACAGAACAAATAATTTCAGACTTCTTTCCCCTGTTCCAGGAATCGACTTGGTATATGATTTGATGTGCGCCTTTACTTCCCGGGACAATTCAAACTACAGATTTTAGACTCGGATGATCTGGAAGCCTTTATTATAAAACAAAAACAAAATCTCATCCAAGAATTGAAATGCATGAACAGCAACAGGCAGGCGTGTGTCCTACTAGTCTTTTGCATAGTACCAGGAGATTGGGGTGGGTAAGGGTAAACCAACTCCAAGATGGGCACACGATACAAGTGACTTCTTGGATATCTTCTTCTTCTTTGCGTTCACCAGCTGTAAACTCTGGTGGAAAGTTCTGGTTCTGGACTGCAGTCCTGTTCCAGAACATAAATGTTGCGTGTGCATCCATTTGACAGATCTGACTCATTTGTGTGCAGACTGTTGGTTCCTTGCCTCTCAGGCAGATGCACTCCGAAGAAAGCTCCCAATTATTCGACTCTTACGACATGCATATGTGTAGGCAGTGGGTCTATTCTTGTTTTCCCCATAATAGGACCCAAAAAACCCACACGGGGAACTCCTTGGATATGAAAGTGCACTAGGCAGGCCAGCGACTTTCCTTCAAGCAGACTGTTAGAGCGACGTTCTGCAAATAACCTGCTACATGATGACGTTGACTAGTCTATCCCACTCTCACACTGAATTGCGGTTAGCTTCGTCGCTGTATGGGTGCCCAAATATAACTGTGCTATATTGTAGTTCAATAGGGTTTCAGTGATTTGCTTGTGTTTTCTTCTTCTTCTGCGTTCGACATCAGTCATTCTAGACATTGAGTCCCGCCTGGGTCACAAATAGGATTGTGCGTTTAAGGTCGCCACCGGTCCCCCATAGCTTCTCTTTCAATGTGGCTTCCTTGGGCCAGATCCACAGTCTTTGCTGGGAGAGGTTAGGGCAGTACTGCAGTATGTGCCCAGGGGTCTGTCTTTCTGCTCCATAATCACAGGCAGCAGCTTGTGTTTGATTCTTATCTGTAAGCATAGGTGCCAAAAGCCACATCCCCATATGACTAACACAACCTCAACGCTGAAAGCGGTTTATTATTCTAAACATCAGAAACAAACAAGGAGGCGAAACGGTCAAAGAGACTCCTGCATTCACACCTCTTTTCCGGAATAGCGACCTGACTGAACCTCAGTGACTCAAAGCGTACGTACGTACACACACGTACACACACAATAATTGATAAACAAGAGGGCTGAAGCGGATGTCAAAGTGTCTGATGTGACGTAACCGCCGAAGTTGCAGACGACAATGCGGCGCCATATTGAATTGTACTTCTGATCAAACTCGTTCTTGAAGTGTGCAGCCATCAATAACTTTCTCGTAACTGAATTCTCCCAAGGCTTGTATTGCACAATACACAGCATTATTCCATATAAACTCGGGCGTGTAAGCATCCCAAATCACAGCTTTTGCCCATATTTTCTCAAATAAGTCTTCTTGAGAAGTAGAAGAATGTGTTGGTACAAGATAAAGTTCTATGGTAAGTGCTTGTCTGTGTCGTCATCTGTTTTTGTTGACTACGGACTACTAATTATAGATTTTGTAAGACTTGTAGAATAGCATCCTGGATTGGAAACCAACACGGCAAACTCCCGGATATTCTGTTCAATTGCCAAAAATGTTACAACAATTCGAGCGCAAATAGGGCACTCCGTTTTCTCAGACGCATTCTTTCCCGTGTGTGTTCCGGGGCCATTTTGTGGTAAATCCAAGAATAGGCCCACTGCCTACCCAAAAGCATGTCGTAAGAGTCGACTAATTGGGAGCTTTCTTCGAAGTCGGACTGTTTTAGAGGCAAGGAGCCATCTCTGCATAAAAATGAATCATATCTGTAAAACGGATGTGCATGTAACACCGAGGTTCTGGAACTGAACTACTGTCTAGAAGTTGACAAACGGCCAAAACTTTCCGCCGGAGTTTACAGCTGGTGAAAGCGAAGAAGAGGAAGCTTAAGACGCTGTCTTATTTGTAGCATTTCGTAATACTGCCGTTTAAGTACATATTTTCCTCTCTTAGGTATTTCCGGTTCCATGTTGATCAATATTGTCCTATAAGCTCTGTTGTCTTGTATGTTGAGTTTCTCAGTCACATTTTTTTATTTTATTTAGCACTCCGTTGTTAAAGACTTTGGTCAAAACTCTCAGTTGTATTTGTGCGTGTGCTTTCCATTCCATCAGTTTAGGCTTCCAATCCCCCCCCCCCCCCCAACCAATCAGTTGTAAGGGATAATAAGTATGATACAGCCTCCGTGTATATAATAAATGTATGCTTAAAAAAATGGTCTGTGATAGATTCGAAAAAGCTCAATGATAGTCCAACGATTGGCGAGAAAGATACGTTATTGTACTTTATAATAAGTTCCCATTACTCTAATAACTGTAGCATGCCGACTGTTAGTTGGTTTTAGTCCCAAAAACACATAGAGAAGAGAGCTGAGGAATGCAGGTAGAAAGACGGGGAGGACACGGGGAGAGTTGCATGTGATAGCGAAGGATAGAACGACTTGGCGTGAGTTGGTCGAGGGCATATGCTCCAATGAGAGAAGAAGAAGATGCCGACTGTTTGCTTTCAATCGTTTTTTGTTTCATTTACCGCAGATAAGGCAAAATGAAAACCAGATGTTTCTTTAAGGACATGATTATTATCAGGTTGCATGCCAAATTTCAACAGCTTACTCAGATCGGTTACTAGGTTACACAGTTTTGAAGTTGGGCACAACCTCTGGAACAGACTATAATAATTAGGGCACCAGCAAAGACAGGAGCTGCTATAGCTTAGACGAAAACTTTGGTTTTAAATCCAGATAGTGAGACCGACTTTCTTTACATTTGAGTGAAACTTCTAGGTCCCCCCGGTATATAATAGGTAGCAGGTAATGACGGAGGAAATAAAGGCGGCCGGAATGAGGTTGAACCCCTCCCCCCTCCCCCAAAATGCTGGTTGGTCAGTAACAGTACAGGTCTAGCATTACATGCCAAAAGGCCCATTACCCAGAACAGATACTTTACTATATACAGGCCGAGCCAGCCTTAAATGGGTACCAGAGAATGTCCCGGGAAGTAAAGGCGACTGGCGAGATGATGACAACATCTGCAGTCGAGTGCCGTTTGGTATAGCCCTATATGCCCATTACGACTGAAGGCGTAAAAAGGGGGGCTTTTACTTTCAATATGTACTAAAAATTCATGCACCGAGTGACATCCTTGGCACCAAACAGTATCTACCGACTACAGGGAAAATGCACTATGATTGTCTCCCACACAACAACTTCCACAGATCCAAACACGGGATGCAATTTTAATAGTGGAAAGATCTGTCTTCGCCTATGGACATCGACTTTCTTATCTGCAAACTTCTGTCACAGAACTACCTCCCAGTCTCCCAGACTGTGAGACCCGATCGTCCAAACCGTGAGATTTAGTTTGGAAAATTATGAATAACTTGGGAAAACATCTTTGAAACATGTTTCCAAACCACGACGCTTACCGAAGCCTGTTGGACCGTAGTCATGTTCCCACAAATCTGAGAAGTAGCGATCCTGTCCTACAAGACGAGTGTTATCACTGAATGATGAAAACATGTTTGGGAATTTGTTCTATCAGATACAGAAACCGCATCTCCCCCGTGCTTCTGTGGGAAATATAACTTAATCCGCTCGTAAATTCAGCTCTAGATATTTAATGCAAAGTTGTATATCAATTGTATGTACTGGCGCAACTTGCGAGTGGAACAGGGACGAAGGTGGTAAATTTTACGCTTGATAATTTTTGTTCCTGTGAAGTATTTTCATGTAAGAGAAAGATTAAAACTGAAGTTTGTGTGGATAAAACTTTTGTGTGAATGTGTGTGTGGGTATGTGTGTAAAAGAAGAAACAGAGAGGAGATAGAGGAAGAGGGAGAGAGAGAGAGAGGGAGGCAGGCAGAGAGGGAGAGAGAAGGAGGGAAAGAGCGAGCGAGATATGGGAAGAAAGAGTGTGTGTGTGTGTGTGTGTGTTAGAGAAGAGATAGAGAAAAGAGAGAGGAAGGAAAGGAGAGAGAGATCGAAAGACAGAAAGAGAGAGGGTGCATATATGTATATGTATGTATATATATATATATATATATATATATATATATATATATATATATATATATATATATATATATATATATATATTTGCGGCGTGCGTGTGTTTATATATATATATATAAATTCCACCATAAATTTGAATGTGTGGAGTCAGCTTTCAAGGGTCAGTTAAATCAAACACGTGTATGTCTATCTCTGTCTGTCAACGAACAGATAAACACATACACCCGGCCATACACACATTAAACGTAATAAACAAACAGACAATGTATCGATCGGCACTCATAGAAAGAAGTAGAAAAAATAGAAGAACACACTAGATGGCCTCAAGAGTCCCCCTCTGTTTATTTATGTGAGCGCTGTGGCTAAGTCAATGCGAACGCTTCGTAATGCAGGGATGCCAGGTTCGACCCCTGCTGCGGGCCGTGCGCCTTGCGTTGGTTTCGACAGTGGTATCAAGAAAGCCGACCGTGCAGAAGCAATGGCAAACTACTGGACGTAAATTTGCCTAGAAAAACCACACAAAAGCCAGGCGCTGTTGGGGTTGGTTCTGCAACGTGCTGTAAAGGGTACGCAACTAACCTATAAATACGCGGGTGCAGACACACGGGGAACTACAGTGGTGTAGTGGCTAGACGCTCTACAGCGGATCGGAAGATTCAGGTGCTGATGGAATCGTTTTTTTTTTTTTTGTTTTCATCGAAAATGGTCTTGGCTCCCAGGATGATCTAGCCTTAAATGGGTATATGCGTGCTAGGCTAGCATTGCAGTACTAGTAACTGGTAGTCTCCACACGTTACAGTTTCTGCGCGAGTGGTGTAAACATGCAGCGAGAAGTCTTTTCGTTATGTTCAAGACGAAACCGAGTGGCGTTTTTTTTATAAGTTGTAAACGGTAACAATAAACAGTCAAATAGTTTTCCTTTGTCAGTGGCATTTAAACGGGAGTCGCCGTGGCGTTAGTAGCTAGATGACAGCCTGGGGATCGGAAGGTCGGGAGTTCGCGTCCGCACTTTTTTCAAAAATGACCTTGACTCCCAGGTCGACCCAGCCTTTGTAGGTACTAGATGCAGTCCTGGGAAGTAAAAGTGGCCAGTGTGGTGCTGACAACATCACCTACCAGGTGCCAATTGGTCTATACAACTATAAGTCTAACTGGTTTTGTAATATAAATATATATCATGTTATTGATGCCTGTATAGAACCTTCTTGAGATCCACTCAAAGAACACACTCTTCTACGGTTACCAAGCCTTTAAATTTCCTGCAGGATGGCCTCCAAGATCATATGGAAGATCCAAAAATATTAATCCCTAACCCCCTTCTGGCACCAAGACTTGGACTTCCAATTATTGTCCCAGACCTCACCACACAACTGCCAAATATGAATATATATAAAGTATTATAATTTTCATGCTTCAACATGCTCATCAATACCTCATTCTCTCCCTCCTTTATCTCCCTCTTTCTCTCGTATCTCCCTCGCTCTCTCTCACTTTCCCTACGCTTTTCACTACACTTCTCCTCATGATCTCCTTTGCTATCCCTTAAACCTAACTGTCTAGGACTGTAACTCTCAACTCACCAACTAACTGCTTTGCAATCTCTTACTAATACCTAATGTCAATGTAAAAATGTATATATTTTTTGCGCACACACTTGCACCACCAATATTCACACATGGCAACATATGTATAGAACACTAAACAAAATACGCACCTCGCAGACGCCTGTATATTAAATTCGTACAATACAGAAACCACGCAACCTTGTACACAGACCCATTTTAACACTCAATAAAATTGATTTAAAACTTAAGAAAAAAAAAATATATATATATATAAGTCTAGCCCCATATTCTCCAAAAGGCTTGGAAAAGGGTCTTTTACTTTTTAGTGGCATTTTAACCGTTACATGCACGCCGCTTCACTGTGGTAAGTATACCAATAGATATTTCCCACCGCTGGTTCTGTTCTTGAATTCAACGTACCAAACAGACCTGGCATCGGATTCTTTCCCAAAGCTCTCCTTGCATTCAAACGTCCCCGGAGACCGGAGCCGGTGGTGGTACCAGCTCAGGGCGCCGCCTGAAATCGGCGCGGTCAGCGGTACAAGGGGAAAGGCGATGCCTCAGGGATTTGCGGGAAGCGATATGCCAGACGAAAGTTGTTTCAGAACTTGAGTTTTATGAAGCGTGGTTGTCAGAGGAGAAGTGGTTTGTTTTTCCGCCTTCTGTTTGAAATGCGTGACTGCGGTGGTCGTTGAGAGTAAAAGATGAGGGTTTATTTGTTAACCGGATCGATGTATTTGTACTTTGGGCTAGGCTCGTAGGGGCTCAGTCTTTTTTAAGATTGTTTTTTTTTTTGGAGTAGATTTAAAAAGAAAACTTCGGTCGTCTTGTTTTTGATCTTCTACGTCTACTTGATTTCCTTTATCTTTTTATCTCCTCCACTCCTCTTCCTCTCCTCTTCTTCTTTTTCTTCTTCTTCTTCTTCTTCTTCTTCTTCTTCTTCTTCTTCTTCTTCTTCTTCTTCTTCTTCTTCTTCTTCTTCTTCCTTCTCCTTCTTCTTCTTCTTCTTCTTCTTCTTCTTCTTCTTCTTCTTCTTCTTCTTCTTCTTCTTCTTCTTCTTCTTCTTCTTCTTCTTCTTCGTCTTCTTCTTGTTCTTCTTGTTCTTCTTGTTCTTGTTCTTGTTCTTCTTGTTCTTGTTCTTGTTCTTCTTCTTCTTGTTCTTGTTCTTGTTCTTCTTCTTCTTCTTCTTCTTCTTCTTCTTCTTCTTCTTCTTCTTCTTCTTCTTCTTCTCTTTATCTTCTTCTTCTTCTTCTTCTTCTTCTTCTTCTTCTTCTTCTTCTTCTTCTTCTTCTTCTTCTTCTTCTTCTTCTTCTTCTTCTTCTTCTTCTTTTTTCACTCCTCCCCTCCTCATCCTTTTCCTCATCCTTCTATCATGTTCCCCATAATTAAACAAAATGTCTGTCGTCTTCTTCTTTTTCTCTAATCCTTCAACACTTCGTAGCGTCGGGACAGGAAGAGAACCATGGAACGGACTTGTTTGTTCCTTCATATTTAGTACTTCTTAGACTTATTTCAACCTTTCAGCACCTATTTAGTGCTCGAAGAAAAATGAAGAGAACTGTCTATACATCATACATCAAGATGTAACTATAATAATGTCCCTTCACTATGTAACTATACAGAATGTACCTACACTATTTAACTATACAGAATATTTATCCACTTCTTAAGTATAGAGAATGTCCCTACACTCTTCATCTATGCAGAATGTTACTACACCATTAACTATTCAAAATGTCCCTACATCATGTAGCAATACAGAATGTGCCTATACTATTTAACTATACAAAAATATCTATACTATTCAACTATAAATAATGTACCTATACTGTTTACTATACATAACGTCCCTATACTATTTATTATACATAATGTCCCTATACTATTTAACTTACATAAAATACCAATACTATTTAACTATACATAATGTACCTATACTATTTAACTATACATAATGTACTTATACTGTTTACTATACATAATTTCCCTATACTATTTAACTATACCAAAATACCTATACTATTTAACTATACATAATGTACCTATACTGTTTACTATACATAATCTCCCTATACTATTTAACTATACCAAAATACCTATACTATTTAACTATAAATAATGTACCTATACTGTTTACTATACATAATGTCCCTAAACTATTTACTATACATAATGTACCTATACTGTTTAACTATACATAATGTACCTATATTATTTACTATACATAATGTCCCTATACTATTTAACTATACATAATGTCCCTATACTGTTTAACTATACATAATGTCCCTATACTATTTAACTATACATAATGTCTTTATACCATTTAAGTATACGGAATGTCCCTATACTATATAACTATACAGAATGTCTGTACACTAGGTAAACCTTGCATATTGTTTCCGCATTATATGACCACATAACCAGACCAAACATATATGGATATATGTATTTTTTGTAAACGCCTTTCCGACTTTCCGGGCCATAGTTATATTGATCGACAATGAGGCATGGAAGTGTATGGGAGAGTGGCGATGGCGAGTGTGACTAGTAAGACCCGCTTGCGTTAGCAAAAGTCACGGTTTTTTTTTTTTTTACGTATCCAGAAACCATGAGTTGTAAACCCTTTGGTTTGGTACTATGGATATCGCAACCATTCGGCATTGATTCCATTATAGGTACCGTTAATCTGGGAGAAATGTGGCTTTTCTGCCTACCCCCGGGAGTGAACCCGGACCACAAGGAGTTCGTCACCCGGCCGCCGCGAAAGTCAGGTTTAACCAACTAAAAGTCACGGTGCGACTAAGAGGTTAGTGGATGCGTTTAACATTTTCATGATCTCGAGTACTAAAGATTAATTTTCGCACTTGGCGATTTATTTCAACAAGAGAATCGGACTGTGGAAGAATCAAGGCATCACCACGTAAGATCAATGGGTTGTAGCTAACCTTTAGTGTGGAGACAGCACATAATTTAAAAGTAATAAGACGCATATAGTATGTGGTGAAATTTTCGTAAGTTTTAGAAAAGATAAAAGAACTAGCAATAGCTGAGAAGATATGAATTCAAACGAAAAGTATATTAGCAAGCTTCGCAATATAACGAGCACAAATAAAACGTGAAAGTTGCGGCTATGGAGCCTTCATTAGCACACACACAATAAAACAATACCACACAAACACAAAACCACTTAGCTTAGTATCTCAAAGTTTCAACTACTGTAGAAGGGCCACTGTAGCAACTACTTTTGTGTGTGGTTGTTTGTTCGTTCGTTTGTTTGTTTAATCTTCAACCCAAAGCAATGGAAGAAGAACATATTTCGGTTTTCGGTGGCGCAGTCGCTAGACGCTCGCTTGTTGGCCCGACGTTTTTACCTTTGAATACCTTTCTGTCTTCTATCTATCTTTCTACTTCTTTCTATGAGTGTAGATTGATACATTGTCTGTTTGTTTATTACTTTTAAATCTGTACAGGACGGTTTTGAAAAACAAAATGACTGGCTCCCAGGTCGATTAGGCGTAAAATAGATACAATGAAATGTCTTGGAAGAAAAGGCAGCCAGCGTGATGTTGACAACATCCATCTGGGAGAAAAACTGTTCAAAAAAAAAAAAAAACGATATTATCATGATGTGCATCAATGTCCCGAAAAGGGCACGTTATTTACCTTCACTGTCGTGTGTTAAACGTATTGGTTGGGGATGTCCAAACAGGCACAACAAAGGTCATGAACCGCAGTTTATTGTGACCTGTGTTCACAAGTTACAGACTGACCTTTCTGTGGCAGCCATTGACGTTTTGGCTTTTCTAGTGTGCGTTCTTAGTTGCAAATCCTTTACATCACGCTTTGTTTGACTCAAACGTTCTACTTTCGGTAGTTTCCCATTATTGCATTTACCGTTTGCCGTTCACATCGTTCACGAAATCTAGGCAAAGAGGTCTGCTGCTAATTCGCGTTCAATGGACTTATATCCCTGGTATGTCGGATTTACGAAACTGTCGTCCTAACCATAGATGTCAACCCCTAACAGGAGAGGGTCACCACTTTACTTATGACTAATAATTTCAAAGGACTACTTAAGAATTGTGGGAGGCCTTCGTCGTGAAGTGGCCAAGTCATTTGCTACGCGATCTGAAGGTCCTGGGTTTGTTTCACGGCTGCATTGTTCGGTTCACAGATGCAATTTTTACGGAAATCCTCGGGGATCATCGCCAGGGCTTATAGAGCTGTTGCCTTGTGCAACACTTTCGGCCAGCACTTTCGGCCAGCAGCTAGTAGTTTGACGGAGAGAGACCGAGCAATGTGGAGCAAACCCCAATTCAGTGAAGTCAGTTCTCTCACCTTTCACCTTTAACCCAGGAGTTGATTACTGCAAGTGTGATCATTTCATTATGGGTCTTTACAGTTACTGCAGACACCAATACAAATGTAAGTACATCTTACTACTCACTTGGCACGTTGTCTTTTAATGCAAAACAGACATAGACAAGATTAGCCAGTCTATTAATAACCGGGAGCCACCGTGGTGTAGTGGCTAGACGACCACCTGTGGATCGGAAGGTCGTGGGTTGAGGTCCTGACAGGGCTTGACTTTTCTCTCTTTATGTCTTGCTCTTTGACTTTCCTTACACAGGTCTCTACATATCTCTTTCTATAACCCTGTTTTCCTCTATGTCTGCCTCTACGATCCTCTCTTTCTCTTTGACTGCCTCTAAGACCCCGTCTTTCTCTATGTCTGCCTCTACGATCCTCTCTTTCTCTTTGTCTGCCTCTACAACCCTGTCTTTCTCTATGTCTGTCTCTACGACCCTGTCTTTCTCTATGTCTGCCTCTACGATCCTCTCTTTCTCTTTGTCTGCCTCTAAGACCCTCTCTTTCTCTATGTCTGCCTCTACGACGCTGTTTTCCTCTATGCCCGTCTCTATGACCCTGTGTTTCTCTATGCCTGTCTCTATGACCCTGTGTTTCTCTATGTCTGTCTCTATGACCCTGTGTTTCTCTATGCCTGTCTCTATGACCCTGTGTTTCTCTATGCCTGTCTCTATGACCCTGTGTTTCTCTATGCCTGTCTCTATGACCCTGTGTTTCTCTATGCCTGTCTCTATGACCCTGTGTTTCTCTATGCCTGTCTCTATGACCCTGTCTTTCTCTATGTCTGTCTCTACGACCCTGTGTTTCTCTATGTCTGTCTCTATGACCCTGTGTTTCTCTATGCCTGTCTCTATGACCCTGTGTTTCTCTATGCCTGTCTCTATGACCCTGTGTTTCTCTATGCCTGTCTCTATGACCCTGTGTTTCTCTATGTCTGTCTCTATGACCCTGTGTTTCTCTATGCCTGTCTCTATGACCCTGTCTTTCTCTATGCCTGTCTCTACGACCCTGTGTTTCTCTATGTCTGTCTCTATGACCCTGTGTTTCTCTATGTCTGTCTCTATGACCCTGTGTTTCTCTATGCCTGTCTCTATGACCCTGTCTTTCTCTATGTCTGTCTCTACGACCCTGTGTTTCTCTATGTCTGTCTCTATGACCCTGTGTTTCTCTATGTCTGTCTCTATGACCCTGTGTTTCTCTATGCCTGTCTCCATGACCCTGTGTTTCTCTATGCCTGTCTCCATGACCCTGTGTTTCTCTATGCCTGTCTCCATGACCCTGTGTTTCTCTATGCCTGTCTCCATGACCCTGTGTTTCTCTATGTCTGTCTCTATGACCCTGTGTTTCTCTATGCCTGTCTCTATGACCCTGTGTTTCTCTATGTCTGTCTCTACGACCCTGTCTTTCTCTATGTTTGTCTCTACGACCCTGTCTTTCTCTATGCCTGTCTCTATGACCCTGTTTTCCTCTATGTCTGTCTCTATGACCCTGTGTTTCTCTATGTCTGTCTCTACGACCCTGTGTTTCTCTATGCCTGTCTCTATGACCCTGTTTTCCTCTATGTCTGTCTCTATGACCCTGTGTTTCTCTATGTCTGTCTCTACGACCCTGTGTTTCTCTATGTCTGCCTCTATGACCCTGTCTTTCTCTATGTTTGTCTCTACGACCCTGTCTTTCTCTATGTCTGTCTCTACGACCCTGTCTTTCTCTATGTCTGTCTCAACGACCCCGTTTTTCTCTATGTCTGTCTCCAAGACCTTGTCTTTCTCTTTGTCTGTCTCTACGACCCAGTCTTTCTCTTTATCTGTCTCTACGATCCTGTCTTTCTCTATGCCTCTCTCTACGACCCTGTCTTTCTCTATGTCTGTCTCTACAACCCTGTCTTTCTCTATGTCTGTCTCTACATCCCTGTCTTTATCTATGTCTGTCTCTATGACCCTGTTTTCCTCTATGCCTGTCTCCATGACCCTGTCTTTCTCTATGCCTGTCTCTATGACCATGTCTTGCTTTATGTCTGCTTCTATAACTTTTTGTGTCCATGTCTGTCTGTCTGTCTGTCTGTCTTATTCTCTCTATGAATCTGATTATAGATAAATATCTCTTCCATGTTGTTCAGTCTGTAGACCGCTATTAATTCATCTCTTGACGCTATCTTTCCATATTTATCGTCTACCTCACGTGTACCTATTGTGATGTGCTACAACCCTGCTCCCTAGCTGTCATAATAAACGGTTCTGACAAGTTGGAACGAGTAGTGATAGTAGTACTGTAGTAGCAGTCTTATTACTGTGATAGTAGCAGTCATGTAGTTGGAAAGAGTAATGACAGTAGTACTGTAGTAGTAGTCTGAGTACAGTAGTATTATAGTAGTAGTAGTAGTAGAAGCAGCAGAACCGTGGTAGTAATACTAATTTAGTAATAGTAGTAGCAGTGGCACTGAATGTGTCACAATACTGTAGTTGTAGTAATATAGTAACAGTATGGAAGTGTTAGTAGTCGCAGTAGCACTATAGTAGTAGTCATGGTATTGTAGTAGAGCAGTTGTCCTGTAGAAGAAGAGTAGAACTATTGTGGTGGTGGTGGTGTGGTAAACATAGTAGTAGTAGTAGTTATTGACATTGTTGCTGTTGTACCCCCTGCATTTAGTTTTGTTTGTCGCTATGAGCAAAATGGAGAAACAGTTCCGAGCCACAGGCAGGCAAAATCAGGACTCTTGCAATTCGCCCAGGTGAGATCTCCGAGTCCGCCATCTGGAATCAAGTCTCACATTTCACTCCTAGCGGCACTCCACCCGCCCACTCTCCCTTGTTGGAGTTTTGAAACACATGTTGGAGAATTTAACATATGGGATTTTAAAAACGCGAGAGCTCTGTTTGAAACGTACAAAAACTTATTTCCTCTAGTTGAAGATTAAGACGTTTACTTCTGCATTTGTGAATCGATTTGATTGCTTGGAAGGATTTTTGGGTGTTGGCTGAAAAATAAAGATAGGGGGAAGGAGTGGAAGTAAAGGTGGAGGAATATTAGGAGATAAGTCTCGCCCACACAGTTTAAAAGGGTGGTTCTTAAAATTAAGGTTTAAATTCTAAGGCACATGACCGTCCTGTCACACAGGTTAGTTGCATATCCTTTACAGGACGTTGCAGAATTAACCCCAACAGCCCCTGGCTGTTGTGTGGTTTCTCTAGGCAAATTTACGTCCAGTAGTTTGCCATTGCCTACTGAACGGTCGGCCCCCCTGATACCACTGTCGAAACCAACGCAAGGCGCATGGCCCGCAGCTGGGATCGAACCTGGCACCCCGGCATTACGAAACGTTCGCATCGATTTAGCCACAGAGCCGACCCTGTCACACAACCAGTCTAAAAATGTTACTGATTTAAGAATCGACATCATAGAATACCGGGCATACCCATAGATGCTCCGTCTCCCGCAGCAAATGTCTTAAGCTATAGATGCTAACTGTTCCCGTAGTACATTGATTACACACAAGTCGTTCTCTTCCTCTAAGACGCCCGACCTTGACAGATCCACTCCTAATTCTTCGTTGACACATTCTTGCACAAGTTATTTCATCTAACCCCGAGTCTTCTGTCAACATTCGTTCATGTTTGGTTTTCACAATGTCTTCCTTGTCCAGTACGTGGGTAAAAATTGTAAATGCTACAGTAAGCACATTCTCTCATAACAATTGC